>CAOJBK010943995.1:0-12777 GCA_948294925.1 Codiaeum variegatum | reverse complement strand
TATCAAGATACACAGGCAGCAAGTTTTTTACCACTATGTCAATTTGTTCAGGCTTTTCCTTCCACCTAGTAATGAAAGCTGAAAAGGTTTCTTTGGACTGCTATTTAGTTATTTCAAGATCCCTTCTTTTAATATCCACTTCTTGATTATAGGAATATTATTTTAAAAAGTCAGTACATATAGATTCCCATGTATATTTCTTATAATTATCTAATTGTACAAACTAGGTCAAAGCCACACTAGTAAGCAACTATTGGAAAAGATGAGCAAGGAGCTTACCTTCCACACCCAAAGGATGAAGTGTCCCATCATAGATCCTTAAATGAGTTTCAAGGAAGGAGGTATCATTAAACTTTTCAAATTTTGGCATTTGGAACTTTGGTGGAAGTCTAGCATTGGGGAAGGGACTCAGTACCTTCACATCCAGGAGCTTTTCTTTCTTTTTGAGAACCTTTAGGTCATTTCCATTTCCTCATATTTCTCAGCTATAGTCTTGAAGGGTGGATGATCTTCAACCACTTTTGGGAAAAGGATCCATAATAGGGGTAGCTGGTTTGCTATTCCCATGGCCAATAGGCAGATTCAGGATAATGACCTCATCAACAATAGGGTCTTTCCCAGAATTAGAGGAGGAAGCATGGTTGTTAGGCTAGACCCCAACTTGTGACAGTATGGCCTGAACCTTGCTAAAAATAATCTGCTTTTAGGATTGCATCATGATAAAGAGAGTCTCTTGTTGAGTCTTCATGGCTTCCTCTTGCATTCTCATGAGTTTAGTGAGCATGGCAATGATGTCAATAGGTAGAACAGTGGCATCAATAGTAAGGTTAGCAGGTGGGAGATCTCCAGCAGACATGGTGACCTTTGGGAAAAAAGAATTGGGTATCAGCTCTTTGAAAAGAAAGGTAAAGCCAATAGTAAGTAGGTAGGTTGAAAAATGGGTGAGTGTTTAAAGGATTTTTTGGAATAAGTGCACTTTACCCAACTTTAGTTTTTTGGATGTCGCGATGCATGTATGTATGCATGAATGAAAAGGGTTTCATAATGATAGTAATATCAGAGTTATTATAGTACATGGGACCTAGGGTCAAATGTAATCATTACATAATGGCTTGGTGGTTTTACGAGTTCCCTAATGACTGGAGGTGCAGTTTGCCTAACCACATATGAACCAAGGAGTTTCGCGTGTTGGTCGTACGTGAGACCTTATTTTCCTAACCGAAAGGATCCGAGGGTACGCTTTGGAGTTGGATGATTTCATTATAGTTGAAGCAGTCCTAAGGAAGGAAGCTCAGTAAATGTTACTCTCTATCCAGGTTTTCCTAGTATATAAGAGCATGTGAAGTGATGCTTGAAGCCTACTTTCACATAGTGTTAAGCCAAAAGATTATTTTTCAAAAAATAATCCACTTAGTTTTTTATCAGTTTTCCAAAAGTCCCCAGTGGATTCACCAGCTGTAAGGCCCCTCTCAAGCAGCCTGTAGGATTTTCCAGTGTGCCTTCGAGTTCATGGCTCTAAAAAACTAAACACAATAGGTCAGATTGCACTTGACATCATGGATAATGGTCGGGTCCCAATTTTTGCATCCACATGTGTTCGTTGGCATGTACGTGGTGTGATTAGTGTACAGATTTTCCACCTAACACTTTAAGAAAATGGATTTTCTTAGGTGATTAAGAGATTTTCTTAGGTGATAAGAAACTTTTTGTGAAAAACTCCATTGTAGAAAAAATGATTATTACAGAATCAAAAGGTTGTTCTTTTTTGAAACCAAAGTGTAACACCTTATTTCAATTACTATGCAACTTAAAACACAATTCACATAAGGATATTGGCATTTTAAGTATTCACTTTATACACAATCAACATGCCATATTAAATAGATCATTCATAGTAAGTTTAATCCCTGTAAACATATCATCATATTGATACATTTATCATTAACAGGACTTATAAATAAGCACAAACTATATATATATATATGTAAAATGTTTTCCCCAAACTATATACATATGTATGATACAAGGAGAGAGAAGGAGTGAGGCTCGGCTGGTGACCATTGATCTATGATTTATATACAATGATTTAAGCTTAAAAAAGACAATCACCAGTTTTACTATCTGGAAAAATAATTACAATTTGGTGCATTGCAACTCAGTGAATATAAACATTAATTAAAATCTAAAGGCATATCAAACAAACAAACCATACAAATCACCATAAAGTATAAGAATTAGATGATGCATATGCTTGTGCATTAGTTTAATTGATTTTGTTGTGACCTTGCAAGACAAATATTGCTCCCGGGATTCAAGTGAAACAAGTGACATTTGATAGTACTCGCCATCATACAGCAAGTGAATCAAGTGATATCCTTTGATCGTTTGCATTTTCCTTGTAATTTTCCATGTGATTTTCAATTACTTAATAAGCAGGTCACAACATTCTTGCAATCTCAAATGCAAGTGTTCAAGTTCAAAGTACTTGACAAATGAATAATAAGTTCTCCCCATTTACTAGTAATCAAGTGTATTCACATCAAACACCCATTGGTAAAATATCCATAGTAATATGAATAATCAGAAAGTAATTCATGTATAAATATACATGAAATAGGTTGCTATTGAAGCCACAATTCAACATTCACAAGTTAAATCCACTTAAGTTACACCATTGCACAATAAGATTCAATTAATGTTTATACTCACCTTTAAGGAGGTTAACGACTTATGTATGACTCGCACCCTCCTCTTGACCTTTCCCAATACTTTTAGGTCCTAAAATATGACATATATTTGATCAAAATTGTTCCTTAGATCAATGTTTATGCTTAAAATGTAATTAGGTCTATGTTTGATGCAAGTGAGTTTAACATTATGCATTTTTCCATATATGGCAGCCTGACCTTTAAGTACTTAGAAGTGAATAAATTTTGATATATATGTCCAAATGACCTGATTCATTTTCTTATAGACACTAGACATACAAATATACAGCATATTCAAAAACTAGTTCAAAAAATACAATGTGAAATAAATGGTAAAGTTCTAAATTCAGATATGTTCTGACTTGTTTCCTGAACACAGACAGTTAGGACAGTTCATGTTCATATTAGGTTTTCTTAAGCTATACAAGTCTAATTGAAACAATATTTTACATGAGTTTATAAAGCACATAAAGGAACAATTTTTATTCATATAACTTCTTTTATTTATTCCTTTAAGGTTGTCAAATCAAGTGACCAAGATAAGGTTCCTGTAGAACTCTCAAACAGAACCAGTCCTTATGTTTCATTTATTTCTCATCACACAAGTTAAATTTTGCAAAACCCTATAACATAAGTTTATTTAAGACATAAAAAAACAACTTTGTGTTTTATGGTTTTTCCATTTCCTGCCATAAGGTTCTCAAAATCAAGCCACAAAATTCTGTTATAACTAAGAATTCAAGAACGCAGATTTGCTTTCACAATTCAATCAATTATCAAGCACTTAAACTTATCCAATAAGCATAGTATAACTTTCACAAAGTGTTAACTAAGGGAGAATAAAAATATTTTTATTTTATGTAAGAAATTCCAAGTGAAAGACTTACCTTTGATGATGACAATGAAGATGAAGATTAAAATCCTAAAACTGGATTTTTTTCTTTCTTATTCTTCTTCCTTCTCCTTTCTTGTTCTCTTTCTATTCAAACAATGGTGAACGACTTAAGCACCTCAAATGGGTAAGAATGCAGTTTATTAAGGTTTCGTGTTCACCTTACAAGTGTTTCTTGGTATGTTCTAATTCTATTGGGCAAGGTGTCACCACTCTATTGGCTAAAAACTAATTTTCCTTTTTACTCCTCCATGTTTTACCTTTAAGTTCTAAATCCAAACTTTCATTTTTCATTTTATTTAAGTCCTTGGATGATTAATAAGTCTCCTTTCATTTATATAAAATAGTACATATATGCATTGTTTAAAAATTTATTATACGATTACCTACGTGATTGTATTCTTTATACCGATAAAATGCATATGTGATTTTTATGCAATACTTTTGAGTGTATGATATCTAAAATGTATGATAATATGAATATTCTCATGTATAAATGAAAATTCATGAGAGTTTGGATGTTACATTTGTTCCTAGTTCAATCAATAAGCTAAAGTATTGTGAAAGGTGTGCAATTTCATGAGTGATAATTTTCATTTTGTGTTATTTTCGGGTTTTAGAATTAGAATTATTGTGATTAAGTTTGCCCTAGGACAAGAAAATGTCCAAGTGTGGAAGAGTTTGATTATTGGCAAAATATACTAGTTTTCTCCCATGTTCTTGGTTGATTTCGTGCCATAAATTGAATTTAATTTATTTGTTCTAGTGTGTTTCAATCCTTTTGGAAGCATATAGACTTTTCGAAGCTATATAGAAATATTTCAAAGTTCATGCCCAAAAACCAAAGAAAAGGAGCAAAAATGAAGAAAATAGGCCACAAGACTGCTTCACAGTCTGTGGCACAGCCAGTGAGGCAGCCCGTGATAACAATAAATTTCAGCCTTTATTTCTTGAGAAATAGTAGCTTGGTATCATCCGTTACCCAAACCATGACAGCTAACTATTTCTCCAAAAAGCTCTAATTTTGGCCCGTGTCCAATGGCTTGGCACAGTCTATGGCATAGTCCATGACACAGACCGTGACAAGTAGTCTGACTCCTTATAAAAGCGAAATTTTCAGAAAAAAATGAGGGTTTTGACCAAAGTTTTTGCAAAAAATGACTAAGGGTTTCTCCAAACCATATAAGAGCTAATAACACAAGAAAAGGAGATTAATAAAGGTGGATTTTCACTCATTCATCCAAACTAGTGTAAGATTTTCAAGGATTTGGTGGATTAATGTCTAGAGTCTGAATGGGTTCTACCATTTTCTACACTTTCTTCTTATTTTCTTGTTCTTTTACATTAATCGTGAACTAAACTCCCTCATTTAGCTAAATTAGACAAGTTTATCTCTTTTGTATGGATTAATAGCATCCCTGTTGATGATGAATCTTATTCTTGCTTTACTAGAAATAGAAAGTTTGGACGTAAAACACTCAAAAATATTTGGGTTTGTTGTGTTTACTAGAGATAGATGCACAAACACCTATGGCTTCTAATTTTCACTTGGTGTTTAATGTAATTTCTAATTGAATAGGATTAAGAATAGATTCCTCTTTAATTACTTAGAAATAAGGGATTTAATCTATTAAAAAAGGGTTAAACCTAGTTTTAGTGCAATACACACTTGATAATTGATGGAGATATTCATTGGGTTGTTAATTAATCTTGCAAATTGAGTTGAAACGAGTCAAAATCTAGATAGACACTTCAATCTGTCGTTAATTCCTCCTTTAATCTTCCTTTTTTTAAAAAAATTTTGTTAGTTCAAGTTTAGTTTAAAGTTTAAGTAGATACATTTAGTATCAAAACCAAAAATTATTATGAGCTAGACAATAGTAGAGAAGAGTGAGCTAGTGCTGGATTGATCAACCAAATTCCCCTTAGGAGAATGATACCGGAACTCACCCGGATTTACTACTTGATACGACCCCGTGCACTTGAGGGTATTGTGGTCGGCATGCATCATCTAACAATTACGAAAATTGAAATAAGGGTAGTTAAGTCATTTTATCTGATCCTTCCTTTTACATAAAATATATATGTTTACTTTGATCCAAAGTCACATGTTCTAAAAAAGAATATTATGGGTTCGATCCCTTATAATGTTTGTATTTAGGGTTTATAATGGGGTGTCCATATTAGTTTCCTTTTTAGGGTTTTATTTCTCTTTAAGAAAGATAATCCTTAGAGAATTAGGATAAAACCCAATTATCTATTCATATAAGATGTAGTCCAATATTTTATGGATATTCCCTATATTCTCGGGATATTCCGAGGTATTAGGTATGAACTAGCTTAAGTTCGCTGACCCGACCTATTTCCTTATGGTTAAGTCTGAGCTAGCCTCATTATGTGCCTCTTAGGTCGGTTTTAGGAAGCTCTTTAAGGATGATGACATTTTTAAAGTCATTTGGGTTCTCTATTTTAGGTCAGGAGTCATCATATGTCTCTCCTAGTTCGGAGTTAAAAACTTAAAAATTTTTGGCTTATCCTTATTTAGATTATATCTCTTTGGCTTTTTTTTTCTCCAATTATTGCATTGTTCCTTTTCTTTTAGAGTCATTAATTGCCTTTTTGAAATCCTCATTTATTAATGAGGCATACCCGATAAGGAGTTGCCATATTTTGGACTTATCGTGTATCCATCTATCAATAGTTACATTGAATTCTAGAAGATTTAAATATCTCCTTATTTAAATATTCTTTTTTAGGACTTTCTGTTTCTCACTATTTTCTCCACATAATCACTTCATCCCTCCTTCCTTTCATTGATCTTTGTCTTACAAGTAAGATTCTATTTCTTTTTTTTTATTCTTCTTGAATCTTTCCAGGAATTTCCCATATCCATGGCTTCTTCTGATTCTGAAAGGACACAATGCCCCCTATCACCATTGATGGTTATCCTGCAAAATCATTATTTTCATCATCTTTAGAGATTAGAGATGCTAACCCTAAACTTCCCCCTAAATGTCTCCAACTAAGAGTTGAGCATAATTATCTTATGATAGAAGTAGAGTAATATCATGACATTTTATATGGGGAAACTAGGGATTTAGGTCATGGAATTCACATTAATATGCCACATACAGATCCATCCTCCGATCCTGAAACTTCTTCCATGGTTCCTAAAAACTCTGTTCAATTCCTGTGTAGAAATATTACCGAGACTGATTTGGAAGAAATCTGAGCTCTGTATGGTATACTAGAAGACTTTGAGCTACTAGTTCCTCCCAAATCTGCTCGAGGTGATTATTCATCCAACACATAGGGCCAAATATTTTATGAGGATGCCCTTTCTTCGTGTTTAAGGTTCCTCCTATCAAACCTAAAAGTTAATTTCTTTTTTATTAGATCATGAAATTTCTATTTCACAAGTTCATCAGAATGCTTTGAAGGTTCTTAAGTGTTGCTAGATATTAGCTAGACTCAACAACTTTGAACTAATGGCTCATGAATTTTGAGCCTTATACAAAGTAATGCCTAAGGAAAAAAATTTAGACTTCATCAATTGTCAGGATGAGGATAAAAAAGTTCTTGAACTACCCAAAACTTTAAAGGCATATGAGAAAAATTGAAATGATAAATTTTTTATTATTATCCACCAAACATTAGATTCCACACCTCGACCATGGAATATCTAACCTAAATTGAAATCAAAGTAGAGCATACACCCGCATCTTAAAATAGAGAAGGAAAGGTTAAATATTATCTGAGTTACCAGGACGATAGACAAGGTCGTCCTTAATGATTTTGAAGGATCAATAAAGCCATTGGGGGATGTAGATCTTCTTCACCTTTAGTATAATAATGAAATTAGAGATCTCGAGGGGAAAGTTCATAATTCCGACCCCAGTAAGTATCATTTCTTATTCCTTTATTATTCCTTTTGATTTTTACCTTATTATCATTTTTCATGCAGCTATGAAGAGAGCCATGAATGAAGCATTTTTACAAAAGAACTGAGAGCTACAATATAAATCACAAAGCTCACAAGCTAAATCTCCACCCTTTTCGCATGTAATTTCTAATGAGCTCCATAGTTCAAATTCTAAAAAGGCACCTTCTCAATCCTTTATTAAGGTTAAAAAATAGAAAACCATAACGATAAAGGAGTTGACACTTTCCGACCTCTGAGAGTGCATCGGCCGAGGTGGAGCCATCAGTAGAGAAGAGGGCTTGGTTGAGTGATCTTTTTAAGGAACCTCTGGGTCTTAACGAGGTCATCCTATAGATATTTGGCCTTGAAGCTAGTTTCAATAATGGGAAGATTGCTTATTTTTTGTTAAACTCGCTATTGTTGTCCAAGGACTTGGATTTATGAGTGGTCTAACTAATTCCCAATGCATCTATCTATCATCTTATAATTCTCAAATGGTATCGAGCTTCTTTATAAACCACTTCCGCCATCGATACTTCTCATTTTAAAAGGAATCAAAAGAGACTTGACTATCAGGAGCAACAACTAGACTTCTATAAAAATCAACTCAAAGAAGCAATATCACTTTCTGAGCTATTAAAGAAGAATAAGAGTAAGGCTGAATAGATATTTAAAAAAAAAGATAGAGGAAGCTTAAACTTATAAGGACGAGCTTGAAGGAAAACGTTTTGAGGTAGATAATTTAAACTCAGAGCTCAAAGCTACAATTGAAGATGCTATTGAAGGGATGAATTTGTATCGAGACAAAAGTTTAGTTGTTGCCTCTCAAAAATGGGGAGAGAGTGAGGTTTAATTTTTAAATGATATCCTCCCCTTTTACGATGAAGAAGAACCTAATGTCGATCCCCCGACCTTCAAGATTTAGATTCCTTTTTCTGAGCAATGGCTCCATTGTTGTCATGGTAGAGAGGAACCGGTGACTACATGGAAGGAACCACACTTAGTTCTATTACGAACTTTCGAATACAAATAGCTTTCTTTGCAACATCTTATGCAGCAATGTACTCAACCTCTATAGTGGAGTCTAAAGTGGTTGATTGCTTAGAACTCTTTCAATAAATTGCTCATCCCTTAAAGGTAAAGATATAGCTCGAGATAGACTTTCTATCATCGACATCTGACTGGAAGTCAGAGTCTGTAAAACCATCTATCCTCAAGTCAGCTCCTCCATAAGTCAAAATTAAATCCTTAGTCCTTCTCAAGTACTTTAGGATAGCTTTGATTGTAGCTCAATGATCCAATCTTGGGTTGGATTGAAACCTGCTAGTCACACTAATAGCGTACACGATATATGGCCTAGTACACAACATAGCATACATTAAGCTTCCAATTGTCTAAGTATATGGAACTTTGACCATATTTTCCCTTTCTTCGGGTGTCTGAAGAGACATCTTCTTAGGAAGGTAGATATTATGTCATACTAGTAATAATCCCTTCTTGGAATCTAGCATGTTGAATCTCTTTAACACCCTTTCCAAGTATTGACTTTGGGAAAGTCCTAAAGTTCTCTTCAATCTATCTCTATAGATGAGAATACTAAGAATGTAAGTGGCTTCTCCTAAGTCCTTCATGGAGAAGTTATAGGATAACCATAGTTTTACACTAGTGAGCATTCCTACATCATTTTTAATTAATAGTATGTCATCCACATAAAGTACAAGAAATGTAAGTGCATCCCACTAACCTTTTTGTAAACACATGGCTCATCTTCATTTTTTATAAAATCAAATGATTTGATTGCCTCATCAAAAAAAGATTCCAACTCCTCGAAGATTGCTTAAGACCATAAATGGACCTCTTAAGCTTACACACTTTAGAATGATCCTTAGATTCAAAACCTTCAGGTTGTTCCATGAAAATGTTTTCCTCAATATTTTCATTTATGAAAGCAGTCTTAACATCCATTTGCCAAACCTCATAATCATAGTGTGCTGCTATCACTAATAAAATCTAAAGGGATTTAGGCATGGCTACTGGAGAAAAGATTTCCTCATAGTCAACCCCTTTTCGCTAGCGAAACCCTTTCGCTACAAGCCTTACCTTAAAAGTTTCCACGCTTCCATCTGTGCCAATCTTTCTTTTAAAGACCCATTTGTTCCCTTTGGGTATGACACCCTTAGGTGGATCAATAAGATCTCAGACCTGGTTAGCATACATGGAATCCATTTCGGCTTTCATAACCTATAGCCATTTGGAAGAGTCTATATCTGATATAGCTTCCTCATAAGTAGTAGGATCAATAACTTTATCAACTTCCCCACTAATGCACAACTTTTATACATTACCTTGGAGAAGTATGTATCTCTCCGGAGAATTAGATACTCTACTAGATCTCAAAGATGTTTGTATGGATACACTGTCAATCGGATTAAGCTCGTGAGGTTGGTAAATTTCCATTTGATCAATTTGTTGGATTTCTTTGGATGAAACCTCATCCAAGATTATTTCCCTTCCTTTGACACCTTCTTGAAGAGACTTTTTCTCAAGAAATATGACATCCTGACTAATAATGATTATTTGTTCGGTCGAGAGATAAAAATAATATCCTAAACCACCTTTAGGATATTCAACAAATCCTCCTTTAATAGACCTCTCCTCTAACTTATCTGTTCTTAGCCTTTTAGTGTGTGATGGACACCCCCAAATCTTAATGTGTTTAAGATATGGCTTTCTACCATACCATATCTCATATGGCATAGTCGAAACATATTTGGAATGAACTCTATTAAGGATGTAAGAAGCTAATTTGAGTGTAAATCCCTATAAGGAGATAAGGAGGTAAGTATAGCTCATCATATATCATACCATATCTAATAAGGTATGATTTCTCCTTTCAGAAACACCATTCAGCTGTCACATACCGGGAGGAGTCAATTGCGATATTATGACATGGTTATTCAAGAAGTCATTAAACTCTGTAATTATGTACTTGCCTTCTCGATTTGATTGAAGAGTTTTTATACTCTTTCTAGTTTGTTTTCAACTTCTTGCATGAATTCTTTGAACTTTTCAAATGATTCATATTTGTGTTTCATCAAATACACATACTCTAACCTTAAAAGGTCATCAGTGAATGTGATGAAATAAAAATATCCTCCTCTAGCCATTTGGGGAAATGGTCCACATACATCTCTATACCATGATTTTCAAAATTTCTTTGGCTCTTTCCCTTTATCCCACAAAGGTAGACCAAGTTATTTTTCCATTGATACAAGACTCATAATTTCGAGTAGGTTCACTTCCCATATTATCTAGGATCCCCATTTTCTCTAACTTTAGAATCCTCTCCTCGAATATATGTCCAAGTCTAAGGTGCCAAATTAATTTTGAATTAGAGTTGGATTTAATCATGGAATTAATATGTGTTGTGCTTGGATAAATTTTGCCATTGCCATTATCAAGATAATAAAGACCATCTAATACATAACCTATGCCAACAATTCTATTTTCAAAATAGATTTCACAAGCAGTTTTCTTGAATAAAAGTTCATAACCATAAAGAGTTAAACAATTAATAGAAATATTGTTTATGAAAGCATTAGGTAAATATACGATGTCTTTCAATAACAAAACATGATCTCTAAGATCAATAGAAGTAGTTTCAATAGCTTTGGCCGCAAAACTTGCACCATTGCTAATCTTCAAGACCACCTCATCTTTATCCAAGCTTCTTTTACCTGTCATTGCCTACATAGAAGTAAAAATGTGAGAACTTGCACCACTATCAAGTATCCAAGTAAGTGATGAACTATACAATACATTAGAACTAGAATTAGAATAATTAAAAGATGCTTCATAATACTTACTCTTTTTCTTTCCCTTCTTCTTCTTATTGTCTTTTTGGCTCTTCAAGAACCGAGGACAATTTATCTTCCAATGCCCAACCTCATCATAATGGAAACACTTTCCCTTGCTCTCTGAAGCTTCTTCGTTAGGCTTGTCCTTAGTTATGCTACCCATGGGCTTAAGAGTGGCATCCTTGTTCTAGCTCTTCTTCTTCTTGGTTAAAGAAGAAGATTCCATAAGAACAGCTCCTTTCCCCTTAGCCCCACCTATGTCTTTTTGGACGGCAACCAAACTACTATGTAACGCTGGAAGTGTAGATTCAATTTTATTCATATGAAAATTCATAATGAAATTATTGAATGATGGAGGAAGAGATTGAAGGATCAAATCTGTTTAAAGGTTGGCATCCATGGAGAAATTGATATTCTCCAGTGACTCAATGAAATGAATCATCTTATGCACATATGGCCCAACCTTCTCTCCCTTTTGCATCTTAGCCCGAAATAATTCCTTAGATAGCTCATAACTGGTGGACCTACTCATCTCATCTAAAGTTTCTTAAGGTGAGTAAGTATGTCCAAGACATCAGCCATATTCTCGTGTTGGTTATGTAAGTCTTTAGACATGGAAGTGAGAATAATACATCTTGCTGACAAGTGATCCTTATGCCATTGTAAGGAATGTATCCTTATCTAGGTTAGCATCAGTGCTTTCCATATTTGTATTTCTCATTATGTTATCCCTCATCTAAAGTTTATTTTATAATAACCTTTTCACTGGACAATTTATGCGCATCAAGTTTTACATTTAAATCTGAAAAATATAAAGTTGAATTATTTAGCTACAATTGCTTCTAATAGCATAACTAGCAAACTGCTAATGACATCTATAAAGTGCTTCAATGAACAGTTAGATAGCAATTTAAATACCTTCAGTTGCATCTTAAACACAGTTGAACCTAACATCCCAGATTTTGACTTAAAGTGATCATTTCATATTTAGTTAGCTAAATTGTTTTCATTCATCTCATCACTTATAAGAGAGATTAGAAATTGAAAAAAAAAAGAGAAAAAATTAAGGAGTTGTCTAATTCACCCCCTCTTAGATGCCTAACTAAACTATCACTGGAAAGTTTCTCAGGATGTGGGCAAGTAAGGACAATGCCATCTAAAAGGATAAGTTTGGTTTATGGGGCTAGTCCACAAGCCTTTAATGACACTTTTGGCTGAGGGGAGTGGCCGAGGTGTTATAGTAAGATAGTATGCTATCTTATGCCAACCTATAGTAAGCAAAAACTTAAGCAACTTTACATAGTTTTATAGAAATCTAATTATCAAGAAGATGGAAAATCATCCAGTAAAGATAATTATGTAGATTTTGTAATCATTGAGCAAGAGGAACTACTTGTG
>CAOJBK010943915.1:0-18624 GCA_948294925.1 Codiaeum variegatum | reverse complement strand
AAGTAGAGACATTTACTGACATACGTAATGTCAGCTTTGTGCACAATGTCTATAATATCCTACGAAAGAAGGATTGTGTTCTTTCACGCTTGCTGGAGATCGGACCTCAAACCATAGATACCCGGCCAGTCGCTGTGTTATACTACTGAAAGTTGCTGATATGTTACGGATGAGCAATAAGATCACTATGGTGGTGCCTTTCAAATCTTGTACTAATGATTATTTTAATGTTTGAGAGTGGCTTATTTTTATTACTTACTTTATATTATTAAGCTCTACTTATTGGTAAAAGCTTCTAATTGACAAAATGTGATAAAAAAAAAAAGGAAAACTAATGGGTTCAAATGAATACAAAAACATAGAATTGTGTGTTCATGCATAAAAATTTGAGTAAAATATATATTTCTATATACATAAGAATGAGCGAGATTTTTACGAGTTGATGTTAAAAAAAATAAAACAATAGTAAATCTAAATGGTTCTAATAATTAAGGAACTCAAGGGAACGCTAATTGAACCATACATGTTGAAGAATCCATATGAACATAAATATTTAAAAAAAACTATATGAGGAGGGAATGAATTGGAAAGAGGAATGGAAATATCAACTAAGTAGTTGAAATAAAACAAACTACGTGATGACAAAAAAATCCTTCAGAGAGAAACATCAATATTTGTGAAACACTCTTTATAAAAGTACTTCAATAAATTTTTATTAGAGTTATTCAAAATAAATTTCTAAGCTATAAGAATCAGAGTCAGAAAAGGGAAACAAATATTATACGAAGTATGTGGTACGCAACTGTACCAAGGAAAACTCACCAAAATTTTGAATATAGATAAATCTTAGAAACGTTACCAAAATCACCAATGCAATAAAACTCCAAGATCTCAATCTATATAAAGGGCTAATAAGAAGCATAAGTAATACAAAGCATGAATTCTTACATATGTATAAATATATGAGGAAACCTTGTATGAATCTCATCAATCCAATGAAATTAATAAATAAATACAAAAGCATTAAAGAATTCCTTAATCTGAACCTGTTATCAAATTTTTTGATACCTCTAAATTCTTGATAACAATCAAAAGAATCAATTTCTGAATAGAGATTAAAGCATTAACTATTGTCCATGAACCACTGAATCCAATGCTTGATAAGGTTTACATCCTTGCTATTTTTCTATAATGCCTTAATGAGTTATAAACTCAACCAAATTTTATTGGGACTTACTTTTCAGGTGCAAGCGAAAGGAAAGAAAGATGCTCAAGAGACTAAGAATGTGAAAAAGGTTCGAGCTAAGGTAATAAAGGTCATGATTATATTAGATAGATGCCTATAGTTGAGAAATTTTATAAATTAGTATGTTGTAATTTTCTGAGTTCAAAGGTAAAATTGAAATAAGATATTTGGACGCTGGGTGACCCTGTAGAGGTGAGTCAATTATGCTTGTTAAGTTAAGATACATGGTTAAATAGATAGTATCTAACAACTAGATGAATGATTAAGGTTCAATGGGTTTCGAACGTCAAGTACGCATCCTAAGCCCTAAGACCGTCATATCTCTTAGAAATGGGATGTGACATAGGTGGTATCAGAGCAATAGGTTATAGAATAGTTGTCAGTAGGAAGAAGCTAAGGAGCATTAGAAAATTAAATTAGACAATCATAGTTGATTATAGAATATGAATGATATATAATGATATGCAAATAAGGCTAAAAGAAGCTAAATGGTAAAGGATAAGAGAGATATGTGAATGGATTGTAAGAAATAGGAAATGATTACAAGGAGAATTAGAAAGACTTATTTATATTGAGGAAGATAATAATTAAGATAGTAATAAATTGTTGGGAGAAGAAATGGATGAATATATTTATGGAAATGGATATATGAGTAGCGAACAACATATTCATTTTCAGGTTTATATAAAGTACAAATGAAGATGACTTATGAGAAAGAAAAGCATTTTATAAGAAAAGATAAAATAGTATCTTATATGTGATCTAGGGTTGACCGAGATAAATCGATATTTCAAAAGGATGGTATGACTTGGGTATACCAATATGAGGATTAAAGATGTGAGATTTTAAACTGGGAATTCTAGTGCACAAATGAAGAGTGCTACTATGAGATGCATAGAGATGAAACGAATGAGGAGAAATGAATTCAAATTGGTGAAAAAAATAAATAATATAATAATAATAACAAAAAGATATGCATATAAGTATGAGAACATAAGAAACCATTGGTGGAAATACTAGTGTATATTATGTATAATGAGTATGAAAAAAAATATAGTTTGTGAGAAAGGAGACTAAAAAAAATTATTATAGAGGGAAAGAAAAATAGTAAACTATCTAAAACTCCATTCTTTTATAGACTTACACGGATGTTATTCCTTATAGATGCTTGGTTGAAGACTATCCCTATTGCCTATTGGAACTCCACCTCCTACTAGAGATCCTATGCCAGAGCGAGGCATACCGCCCAACCCTATACGGATTCATGCAGTACCCATGGAGCGGACACTGAGTCTAGTAACAGATAGGCGGGACCCTTGAGTGGATACTAGTTATTTTAGGGAGCCACCTTGGCTCGAGAGTCTTAAAGACCGAGTTAGATTTCTCGAAATGGAGTAGGATGACTTGGTTTCTCACAGTGACGACTTGTTCTTCAGATGTAGATACCTCAGTCAGCAATATGAGTTACTGGAGAGAGAGATTATATGAGTTTGTACCATCAGAGCTGGAGATGGAGGCGTAGGTACCATGGATTGATGGGAGGTGATGCCCCTTGAGCTTTTATATGTACAATGTGTGGTGTTGACCATCCTACAGTTAGCTTCCCTCACCACCCTAGATGACGATTTAGAGCTGCTAGATAAGCTGCTTTGAGGTGATAACGACTAGTGCATATATTCCCTTCTCGAGTCACTTATTCGAGTATATACACGCTAAGAATTTCCTACCTATATGTTGGCAGAGGCAGTTGCCTGTGGCACAGTTAATGAGATTCTCAAAGGTGCACCTGTAGGAGGAGTAATGGGAGATGACATAGATTTTGATGTTAAGGTATGGATATAAATATGGAGGATGAGGGTACAAAGGATGCAGTCCTAGGATATAACCCTACTAATAAGCACCCAGAGGAGGATCCCATTAATAAGGATGATCTTGATAGTATGTAGGTCAGGATGGCTTTGTGGATATTTTGATTGTAGCCTTACTTTCTACATATATATAGACTTTTAGAAGGCCCTTTTGGTACAAATGTACTAGGACGTTTAACTTTTCGAAGCTATTAAACATTCTCCTAATTTTATGTAAACATTAATGGTTATATATACTTTGTATATGTTTAAGAGTAAATAGATGTAACCCTAACGACCGATGAGAAATGGCTTCTATTTATATACATATGTGACTGTAAAATGAATTGGTATAACCATATCTATCTGAATACGAAATTACGTACAAAGACATAGCGACTGAGGGAACCCAATCTACTTTGAAATTTCTCAAAAAGAAAAAGTAACAGTGAATCATAATTTGGATATAAAGAGTTCAAGTAAAGTAAATAAAGTAATAATAAATAATAAATAAATCAATAAGTATAAGATAAATAGGGGTATAAAGATCTTAAATTATCAATTCCAAATATTGGAAAAAAATGGAAACAAAAAGGTGTTATGATTGAAATAACATATGACTACGACTTATCCATAAGAAATGAAACAACATTTAAAGAATTGAATCAAAAAAGAGAATCCATAAAAATGTAAACAACAAGAAAGGTTACATTTAGAGATTTGATGATATCTATGATACATCTATTCGAACTCAAAGGTAATAGGTCTAGCAGAGTTAAAAGGTATAATTAGGCATAGATGCTTTTGAAAGAATAAAATAATGATAAGATGGAATTTTTGCAAAATGAATGGATTAGAGCTATGCCCGATTGAGGAAATATCAAGGGTAAGCAATGATAATAACAAAATAGAGTAAGAAGGACTTAGAGTCAAGTACTAAGAATAAAAACTAGGAAATCAAATCAGATTGAGAGGAGGTAGTAGAAAGGGGTGAGAATGAAAGACTTTATTTGAGATTAAAAGAGGAGAGTTGCACGAGGTAGAATAGATGTGAAAAGTACAAAGGGGAAAATAGACAAGGAGTAATAGGAAGATCAAGATAATATAAGAAATAGGGACATAGCAATGCAAAAGATACCATTATAAGACTAGTACAAGGATACAAACCTATACAAGTTATAGAATACAACAAGTAGTAATGGTAGAGACCTAAGTGAAGTACAAACATAGATGAAATTCTAGATAATGTTTACAATGGACAAAAATCAAAATTCGAGGACGAATTTCCTTAAGAAGGGAAGAATTGTAACATATTGAAAATTTTGACTCAGGATCACAAGCTACTGAAGCATCGTACGTCATAACTTCCAAGTACCGATCAAGTTAATTGAGAAATTGTATCCGAATGGGATGGTTTCCCATAATATGATCAAATTTAAATATATAATATGAGAAAATCGAGTTGTGACATGCATGGAATTTTATCGATACATTAAGAAATTTTGGAAATATAAATACTTGGCTGTTTAGAAATAAATAAACATATATACATATAAATGAAATATATATTGGGAATAATTAAAAATAAATTTTATTCCCATATGAGTACACATGGAATAAGTGAACATGAGTACATATGATTACTAGGGGTGCATAATAACAATAAAATAAAACAAATTAATAATAAAGAATAGTAAAACCAAATTTACAAGTCAATTGAAAAATAAATTAACAAAATTTCAATATTTGTAATGATGGGATTCTTACACCATTATTTGTGTGTAAAATAAAAACTTAACTTATGAGTTAAAAGGAAATTATCACATGGGTGTCAAGTGTCAAGATTGATAAGAAATGATCATGATTAATATTCAAATAATGTTTTACCACTATAAATAATGTAGTAATACAACTCATTTTAATCATTTTTGTTAATGACATATATTGTGAGGGAATTACCCAATTTTAATAGTTAAATTAAACTAGCCAAATTAATTAACCTAAGGTTAGGGTGAACTAAAGTCTTAAACCATGTAATTAGCATCTAAATTAACCACACATGAATACCTTCTACCCACTCATCATTAACGTAAGTTAATATTATTTATCATTATTATTATTACAATTTGCAAACCAGGACAAAATGTTATGAATTTTCTAAAAACCACCCAATATGAGTAATATATAAGGAGACATAAAGCAATAAAATACAACTTCTTCTCCCCCTCTTCTTCAAAAACTCAGTAGCTCCTTCTCCTCCCTCCCTCTTTGGGGTTTTAATAAAAATAGGTTTCCAATTCAATTGGGTGAATTAACAAAAAAAAATTGAAATATATTTTTTTTAGTAAACAAAATGGGATTTGCGAATAGAATTCTTAAAATATTTAAGATTCAAAGTGAGGTTAAAATAACATGATTTTAAAATGGATTTTAATTGTATGAATCGCAATATGTTAAGCATAATGAGGTTAAATGAAATAATTACATTTTAAGACCAAAGTTCTAAAACACCATAAATAAATCATTTAGCTACACGTGCATAACAAATATAAGACATGATATGAGAATTGATACCAACAAAATAATACTCCAATTGAAAAAGATCATCGAAACAGAACGGAATGACGAAACACGAGTCGAATAAAAATCAAGTACACAAGGTGAGTGCATACTAACCTTCATAAATAAATAAATAGCCTATATTATCATTTTCATTGTAATCATAAATTCATTTCCCTGTATTCATTTCTTGATTTTCTTGTATTGTAGTCTTTATTCCTAAGATGTAAATTAACCCTTTATACCACCGCCGAGACCAACCGGTGGGTCTACGGAAGAAAATAACATTAAATTGAATATGTAAATAATAATTTGGATGATATGTAAATTACCAAACCAATATAAATTATCAAACATAGTCATAGACATAGTAATTACAAATGGGCAAGTAAACCATTAAAAAAAATAGTTAAAAAAATTGAAACTATAATCGCCCAATCGATCTAACATCGATATGGTATTGGAAATTTAAAATGGTGATGAAAGCCTATCAAATGATACTGAAATTATCGATTACACAGTACAGACCTTGAGATAGAGCTATGTAAAATTTAATAAATTGAAAAAGATATAATGTAAGAACATGATGTAAATAAGGTACCTTTGGGAATTTAAATTCTTAATAACATGATTTCATAAATATAAAATACAAGCATAAGAGTTATTTGTTAATTTTGGTTTGATTGGAGAGTGGTTTAATAAAACTACAAAATTTCTAAAAAATGGATTATTAATTTGCATAAACAAAAAGTGTGTTTTCATTGGTTTGAAAAAGTATTCTAAATACAAGATTTTAAATTCTTGGCTATTTTAAATTTTTTATTTATTACTTTAAGAAATAAATCAATCCAATATTTACAAATTAATAACTATTAGTATTGGTCGATATGCAAAGGTAGAATTTCACAATATAATTGAGCTTATGCCTTCCTTTCAGGATTTAAGGAATAAACATATCAATTTTTTGTGCTCTTCAAAAAGGTAAGATTTTAATGGGAAATCCAAAATTTTATGAGGATCTAATCATTGGAGATGATTTTCATCAACGTTTTCTAAAACATTGATGAAATAAATTTTACTATGACTTGAAATAGGAAGAAATAAGAGGAAAAGGCTACCAAGAGAAGCAAAACAAACAAGAAAAGAACCCAACATAAAAGAATCTTAAGACAAAAAAGGAATACGAATAGAGTCATACTGACTCTGGAATATGGTGATCGTGTAACTTGGCTACCTATCGAAATTTACAAACAAATGGAAAAGAGGGACCTCAAGAGTAATATTATAACCTAAAGGATGTGGTTTGGTATTGACAGTGGCCAACGTTGACAAATTCAATCTATAAGAGTATGATAACTTATAATACAATATAAGTAGAGATGTTTACTGATGTACGCATCGTCAGCTCTATGCACAGTGTCTATAATATCCTACAAAAGAGGGATTGGGTTCTTTCGCACTTCTTGAAGAGCGGACCTCTAACCATAGTGATCTGGCCCATCATTGTGTTAGATTACTGAAAGTTGTTGATATGCTACGGATGAGCAATAAGACCACTATGGTAGCACCTTCCAAATCTTATACTAATGATTATTTTAATACCTGAGAATGGGTTATATTTATTACTTTATATTATTAAGCTCTACTTATTGGTAAAAGCTTCTAATTGACGAAATGTGAAAAAAACAAAAGGAAAAACTTATGGGTTTGAACGAATACAAAAGCATAGAATTGAGAGTTTTAATGCATAAAAATTTAAGTAAAATATATATTTCTATATACATAAGAATGAGAAAAATTTTTTCGAGTTGATAAGTTGATGCTAAGAAAAAAAAATAAAACAATAGTAAATCTAAATGGTTCTAATAATTAAGGAACTTAGGAGAATGCTAATAGAACCATATATGTTGAAGAATCCAAATGAACATAAATATTAAAAAAAAAATCTATCTGAGGAAGGAATTTGAAAAAGGAATGGAAATATCGACTAACTAGTTGAAATAAAACAAAGTACGTGATGACACAAAAAATTTCCAGAGAGAAACATCAATATTTGTCAAATAGACTTTATAAAAGTACTTCGATAAATTTTTACGAGAGTTATTCAAAATAAAATTCTAAGCTATAAGAATCAGAGTCAGAAAAAGGGAAACAAATATTATACGAAGTACTTGGTACCGAACTGTACCAAGGAGAAACTCACTAGAATTTTGAATACAGACAAATCTTAGAAATCTGACCGAAATCACCAATGCAAGAAAATTCCAGGATCTAAATCTACACAAGGGGCTGATAAGAAGCAGAAATATTACAAAGCATGAATTCTTGCATATGTATAAATATATGAGGAAACCTTGGATGAATCTCATCAATACAACGAAATTAATAAATAAATGCAAAAGAGTTAAAGAATTCATTGATCCGAACCTGTTATCAAAATTTTGGATACCCCTACATTCTTGATAATAATAAAAAAGAATCGATTTTTGAATTAAGATTTAAGCATTAACTATCGTCCATGAACCTACTGAATCCAACGCTTAACAAGTTCCACTCCTTTGCTATTTTTCTATAATGCCTCATTGGGTCATAGACTCACCCAAATTTTATTGGGACCTACTTTCCAGGTGCAAGCAAAAGAAAAGACAGACGCTAAAGAGACTAAGAACATGAAAAAAGGTTGAGTTAAGTTAATGAAGGTCATGATTATATTAAATTGATGCCCATAGCTAAGAAATATTGTAAATTATTATGTTGTAATTTCATGAGTTCAAAAGTAAAATTTTAATGAGATATTTGGACACTGGGCGACCCTGTAGAGGTGAGTCCATTATGCTTATTGAGTTAATATACATGGTTAAATGGATAATATTTGACAACTAGATGAATGATTAGGGTTCTATGGGTTTTGGATGTCAAGTATGCACCCTAAGCCCTAGGACCGTCATATCTCTTGGAAATGGGATGTGACATGAACCCCAAAGGTTATGGTGTCAGATTAGAGTTACTTACGCCTACTGGCAAAAGCTTACCTCTTGCAATCAAGTCGGAGTTAAAGATAACTAACAATGAATCCGAGTATGAAGCATATGTATCTGGGCTAGAATCAGCTCTCCAAATTGGCATCAGAAACTTGGAAGTCTATAGTGACTCAAACCTCATTATCTCCAAAGCCTTGGGAAAATTGAAAATCAAGGAGGAGCTGGTTATTCCTTACCATAAGTGCCTCGAAGAGTTGGTCAACAGCTTTAATGGTTTATCTTTCCATTATCTATCAGGAACTCAGAATAGGTTTAATAATGCACTGGAAACCTTGGCATCCATAATAGAAATATGCAATGGGTTCATTATCCATCATGTTTTGATAAGCATCAAGCACCAACCAAGTTTTCAAGCTCAGTGCATGAATATTCAAGTATTGAAGAAAAACCATGATACTGAGACATCTATATCTATCTCATAATAGTTGATTATCCTAAAGGTGCCTCTAAATCATAAAGGAGAACCATAAGGCAGCTAGCTAGTTGATACATCCCAAGAGGTATGGAATGGAATCCACCTGAGATGCGTATCAGATGAAAAAGCCTACAAAATCAAGGAAGAAATCCATGGCGAGATAGATGGAACCCATATGAATGGATGGGCATTATCGTAAAAAACCATGAATGAAGGCTAATATTGGTTCACCATGAATAGGGACTGTGCAAGGTTTACTTGAAGGTGCCCTAAGTGTCAAAAGTATGCAAAGCTCAAGAAGCTCCCCTCTTCACCCCTCAATCTAATCTCCACACCTTGGCTCTCTGTGGTTTGGGGCATCGACATCATTGGCAAGATTTCACCGAAGTCATCTGCCGGCTATGAATACATCCTTCTCACCATTGACTATTTCACTAAATGGGTTGGAGTTACCCCTTACCAAACCCTAGATTCAAATAAGGTGGCCTTATTCATCAAAACCAACATCATCGCAAGATATGGTGTTCCACATGAAATCATCTCTGATAACGGCTCATATTTTAAAAAAGAAGTGGTCACTCTACTCCAAAAGGAAAAGATAGAGCATCATAGGCCTTTACCATACAGACCATAAACTAATGGCACAGTTGAAGCCAGCAATAACGTACTAAAGAACATGCTTCAGAAGATGATTAATAATCATAAGGGTTGGCACCTACATTTGCAGAGTGCTCTCATTGGGTATCGATGAACCTATAAATCAGCTACTAGAGCTACACCATACTCGCTAGTCTATAGAATGGAAGTAGTCCTCCCTATAGAGTTTGAAATTAAGACAACCAAAGTTCTTCAAGAAGCCCAGATCTCTGAACTCGACCGGCAATAGGCTTACTATGATCAACTAAACTGAATTGATGAGAAAAGGATGGAAGGTCTCCACCACAACTATCATATAAGACTTGCAAAGCACTTCAACAAAATAGTTCAAAGTTGTAATCTTCAAGAAGGTGATCTAGCCCTAAAGGAAATCAGACAAGTCATAAATGGCCCTCGAGGGAAATTTAGACCTCCTTGGAGTGCGTCATGCATCATAAAAAAGATCATGTCAGGCGAAGGCGTCATACTGATGGACGTTGATGGTAATGCATTTAGTCATCTAACCAACCTTGATTAGCTCAAGAAGTACTTCATATAGTGTTCTTGTTACATGAGCATGCATTTAGACATCATCATTTATATAGCAAGAACTACGTGGACCTGATTCTCCAAAGTCATAAGTTGTATTATGAATTCAAAATTTCAAAATTCAATGTAAGGAGATACGTAGGCAACCCTAATTGGGTACAGTCTAAATCATTCAATAAAATTACTCATTTCATTTATTTGGGCTCTTTAACATTGCATGTAAGAGTTAAGATGAACAAATACACAAAATCTGAAAAATGAATGAAACCTTTTAAGCTGAAAACCCAAAAGGGAGGCTTAGGAAAAATTAAGGGTACAACATGCTAGATTGAAAACTGAAAAGGTGATCTAAGCAATAGCAAAGGCATCTCACTAAGTTGAAAACCCAAAAAACATGGCTTAGGTAAAAGTATGAGCTTAAACACAAAGTAAAAAAAAAAAATAAAGGTCTTATTCATATTTTGGAACATCTAAAAGAAGATATTTAAGACAGATAACCAAAAATAAAACAAAATAGAGCTGAAAGTCTTATTCTAAAAAAAATGAAGTCTAAGCTTAGACTCAACCCTCAATCTCGATAAAGAGAGAAAATTGCTTTGCCTTCTCCTTTTGCCAATAGGTTTTGATCCACCACTTAATGTACTAAGACATCTTTCTATAATCATCCCCAGGAATCACCATTACTCAAGTAAAGTCATGAATCTACAACTTGAGAATAGCTTTAGCCACCCTGTCATTTACATAGGTTGTAGTAAAAAGCAAACTGCCTAGGGGAACATCCTGATCATGTCCCATTTAGTGGAGGACTCAGGTAGCCTGATACCAAGTCACCTCATTGAAACCAAGCAGATACACATGCTTAAATCCCTAACTCCTTAGTATAAATTACTTGATGGAAGTGTACCAGTCAGGTCTCCAAAGTAGATCAGAATGACTCAACTCTATAAGCCAACTAATCTAGTCCCTTTCAGTGGGATAGCTGATAACAATCTTCGTGGTTTGATACTAGCATGGCAGAAAGTCTCATGACTCATGAGGTGGACCAGGAACAATCTTGAGATGGTCCTTCAGCCAAATCTAAAGTAAAAGTCAAAGTTAAGCCTCATTGGATTCTAAATTAAGCCTCATTGGATGCTAAAATAGACAAACAAATGGGAAAGGTTTACATACCTGGAGCAAAATTGGACTAATAGACCAAGGTCCTCCTAAATTGCATTGATAATCCAAACCTAACAGCTTTTTAGCCAAAATAATGCCCACTATTAACTTGCCCTCACCAATATGAGGTATCAACTCAACCATTGTTACATCTCCCCATCCAACCGGGCCCATGAAATATATCCCGCTATCAATCCAAAAGCATAGGCCTCCAGTCTCCGGGCCATCCAAAAGGAGTCATCCTTTGATTCATTCCAAAACACCTCAGCCAAAACAAGTAGGTCGACCAAATCATCCTTCATCATACCTGAAGTAGCCTCTATGCTCAAACCTAATAGCCTTTTAATAGAGTTGAAGTAGCCTACCCGTTCTATTGGAACAGCCAAATCAGCCTCGGAGTCTGTACTGAGCAAAAAGGAAAACTCCTCAAAAGTTAGACACATCTCGTCCATGCCAGCCCTAAATCGGAAAATGTGATCAACAGGATCCCAAAACCGAATACAAGTATTTAGAAATTCCTAGTCTATCCTTACACCCCTAAGTGTTTGTAAAGATTCCATACCAAATTTCTCAAGGTTTATTCTGCTCACCTTGTCTAATTTCTGGCACTAGCCATGCATCATGTGACTTAAGCATGGTTGTATTTGTGGGGGAAACTCACAAAATGCCTTATTTCTAAAAACAAAATTCAGGAAAAGTTGAAATTTCATAGAAACTTTAAGGGCTTTTGCAAAGCTTTTACAAAACAAAGACTCATAGTGGGCCATACTCAGCATGCATCTCATGCATTATTCGCATCATCCAACACATATCTGGGGGCATCCTCTCAAAGGAGACTTCACCACAAAGCAAAGGTATGATAGCTACCTTTCAAAGCCCATAATCTAAAATGGCACTTGTGGGTTCACTATCATAAGAATCACCTTCTGCTCGAAGCTAATTCAGATGAGGAGGCAGATGTGAACCCTTAATTTTGCACCTCCAGAATCACTGTTTACCTCAACCAGACTTAAAGGTTTGAATTAAATGAGGTCAGGGGGCAGTGCCCCTTGTTGCATCCCCCGAGACAAAAATTTTAGATTGCAAGATTTACATGAAAAATTTTGCATATCCGGGCATATTCTCGTGTAAAAACCCCAATTTGTACACCCTCAAATTTGAGCCATTAATATGAGCCCAAAGATTCAAATTACACTCAAATCGGGCTTCAAACGAACCTAGAAAACCTAAAAAATCACATCGAATTAGATCAAACCAAACTCGAAAATCGAGCCCAGTTAACCAGGCCCAAAATGCACGCATTTAAGCCAAACGCAGTGCAATTTACCAAAATGCACGTCTTTTGGTTCCTAGGGTTTCTGGCATGCACTTTTATAAATTTAGACTTTCAGAATTGTTTCTGGATGAATTTATCAGACGCTGCTATACCCAATATTCTAACTATTAAACACTATAATTCAAACCAAAATCGATTAAATACACCAGACACTTTCAGAATTCATCAGAAGTTCTTATTTTCCAGCTAATCCACCAATTCAATTTCCACAGTTTCAGTTCAGATAGATAAACACCAGTCCTCTTTGATCATAATGGAGACTCATTCTAGTTTCATCAAGCCATCAGACCGACCAACGTCCAAATCCCACAAACAAAAAGTAAATTGGGTATAGTATTATCACTCCCTTTTACTTATGAAATTAAGCCTTAAATCTGAATTGGCAATTTTTATCATGAAAATCCTTTTTCTGATATAAACTAGACTAATTAAAGCCTTAAAAACTATTAGGCGAATCCACTCAATCAAAATCACTTTTTTCTTAATAAAAATTCAATTTGATTAACAGCCTATCCGGTTAACAATTGTATTATCTAAAATTTCTTAGCTTCTGAACACACAACCAAATCACATACTATTTTTCAGAACAACCTCACCCTTTGTGAGAGGTAAGAATGGTGTAGGGATTGATTCTCATTCAAAGAGATACGCCGACAAGCCTTTTCATGGCTTTAATTCTAAATTATATTTTTCTTTTATTTTATATATTCTTTTACTATTTTTGTTGTCCGTGTATGTTTTTCTTTGTTCATTTTTATGATTGGTTGTATCTTTAATATTTTGATTATAGATTTGTATTGGGGAACATGTGCTCCTCCCAGATCTGAGGATTGGAGGAGAGATCCTCAGATTTTTTGTTATCATTGTTTTTGATGTAATTTATCACTTAGTGTGCCTTCCCTAAAACTTGAAGTGGGCTAGAGGAAGGACTCCTGGTTTACTTTCCTCCCTTTACTGCTTTATGTGATTGTCACACATTATAGCCTACTCATGCATCATAATATGCCATGATTATCTGTTCATACACCACGTAATATGCCATGCACATATAAAACTAGATTTTAACCAAAATCACTTTTCTTAAGCCAAAAGTTTTTATTAAAAATGGTAAAACTATTTTCTAAAAATTATTTTTATCAGATCACGAATTCTTGAATCCCACTTTGGTTCGTGGCCAAACCTTTTCTAAGTCGGACAAATCAATTTGAATTTTCCTAAAATGTAGATTTATTAAAAATGGTTTCTTAATTACCAATAGAAAAATCAATTTTATTAATGAATTAAGTGGCGACTCCTCACACTTCACACCACGTGCACACCAACGGACACATGAAGATGCACAAATGTGAGACTTATCCAGAATCTACGATGCCATACACAATGTGACCCCTCGCGATCGATTTTCTCAAGCCATAAACTTGGAGACACACTGGAAGATCCAATGGGCCACTCGGACGAGGCCTCACAGTAACATACTAGTTCAAGTTCAATAGGTGTATGAGGTATGTGCCATCTATGGCCATGGTGCAAATGTATGCCCTTCCAGCTTTGATAGTGTTAGAAGTGAGCTAGAGGAAGCTTAAGTTCTTGATAGTTTCCAACCAAGGACAAGGAATGATCCATTTTCAAATACATATTATATAGGTTATAGAAACTATTCTAATTTTGGATGGAGGAATAATAATGCTCAATAGCCTCAATAACAAGAACCATAATTTCAAGTGATGCAAAGGCATCCTTATCAAAGGGACCATCCAGTTCCCAATAACAATAAAGAAATTTGGGTTTGTAAGAGAGCTTCAATAAATTCATTCAAGTTAGAATCCAAACTCAACAGGCTAACAACTAATAATTTAATTCTTTAGAGGCTTCAATGAGAAAAGTAAAGATCGAAGTGGGTCAAATTGCAACTTAGCTACAAACTAAGCAGTAAGGAAAGCTTCCAAGCTAACCAAACAAGCTGAAGCCATCACGATCCTTAGAAGCGCTAAGACTTTTGATAATGTTGTTGGTACTAACCTTTGTGGTGCAGGTGTTGAGGATGATTATGGCAAGGAGGATGTAAGTAAAAAAGCATACCAAGGTGCTCAAGGAGCAAGAAAAGGTGAAGGAGATTACATATCCTTCTAAGCTTCTTAAAGTGGCAGATCTATATTACATTTTGGAAAGGTTCAAGGGAGGTAAGAACGATAAACAATTTGAAAAGCTCTTTAAGATGCAACCTAAGGTAAGTATTAATCTCCCTTTACTTGATGTAAGACAAAATATTCTAGCCTATGCAAAATTTTTCAAAGAATTGAACTCTAAAAAGTGTAGGCTAGAATTAGAGGAGAAATTTATTGTGTCAGAGGAAGCTAATGCAGTGCTTCAACATAAGTTACCTCTAAAAGCTAAAGACCCCAAAATTTTTCTAATTGACATTAGTATAGGCAATGGAGAAGAAGCTAGAGGCATGTTTTATTTAGGTGCTAGTATAAGTTGGATACCTTATGCCTTGTTTCTCCAACTGAATTTGGGTGAGTTAAAGCCCACTAAAATATGCTTGTAATTTGGTGATAGATCATTAAGATTGCCTAAAGGAATCATTGAGGATGTGCTAGTATAGATTAGGGGTTTGAATGTGCCTGCTAATTTTGTGGTGTTTATAATGAGGGATGGGATAGCCAATATATCTAAATTACATATATTGTTAGGGAGACCATTCATGAAAACCACAAATACACTGATAGATGTTAAACATGGAAAATTGACCATGTCTGTGTTGGGACAAATGATTGAATTTTTAATTTTTAACAATCTCACACATGACACCACTACACTTGTTGATAACACTCTTGTTGAGGATTGTTGCTTCATTGATGGCATTAATACTACTGTGCAAGATATATTTGTGTAAGATGTGTTTAATGATATGCTTTAATCTGCACTTACACTTAAGCAAGAAACTGATATTTTAGTTCTTGAAATTGTAAGTTACTTAGAGAATTTAAGTAAGGGGTATTTAGTTAAGGAGAGTGAGAAAGAAACTTTAGAGCTTCCTTTAATCCAAACTGTGGAGAAGGAAACTTCTAAAAATTTAGAGCTTAAAGAGCTCCAGAAGCATTTGAAGTATGTGTTTCTTGGTGTGGGAGAGAAATTCTCTATTATCATTTCAGCCTTATTAAGTGAGAATGAGGAAGAAAGAGTAGCTAGGGAATTAAAAAGACTTAAAAGGCTATTAGATGTGGTTTAAGTGACCTCAAAGGTATTAGCCCCTCTATGAGCATGCATAGAATTATTTTAAAAGAGGGAGCTAAGCCTAAAAGAGATATGTAAAGGAGATTGAACCCCACCATAAGTGAGGTAGTTAAGAAAAAGGACCTTAAGTTGCTGAATGAGGGGGCCATTTTCCCCATTGCTGACAGTGAGTTAGTTAGTCCCATTCATGTGGTCCCTAAGAAAATGGGGATCATAGTTGTTAAAAATGACAAAAATGAGTTGGTCCCCACAAGGACAATGACAGGGTGGCGTATGTGTATAGATTATAGAAAACTCAATAATGCCACCAAAAAGGATCACTTTCCTTTGTCGTTCATCGATCAGATGTTAAATAAGTTAGGTGGTCATGCATATTATTTATTTCTTGATGGTCTTTCAGGTTATTATCAAGTGCCCATCACCTCGGAGGATTAAGCCATGACTACATTCACATGTCCTTTTGGGACATTTGCCAGATGCCATTTGGCTTGTGCAATGCCCCGGTGACCTTACATAGGTGCATGATGTCAGTCTTTTTTGACATTATTAATGACTTTTTAGAGGTATTTATGGATGGATTTTCTTTCTTTGGAAATTCTTTTAATGATTACTTTAATAAATTAGTTGTTATACTTAAAATATGCATTAAGTGCAATCTCACCCCTAGTTGGGAGAAGAGTCATTTCATGGTTCATCATGGTATTGTTTTGGGTCACATAGTGTCTAGCAAGGTTATAAAGGTTGACAAGGCTGAAATTGATCTTATTGCTAACTTGCCTCCTCTCACTTCTCTGAAGGGAGTGAGAAGTTTTTTAGGCCTCAACAGTTTCTATAGGAGATTCATTAAGGATTTCTCAAAAATTAGTCAATCATTGTGTAGACTATTAACGAAATATGTCCCTTTTGAATTCGATAATACATGGAACCCTTTCATACCCTTAAGGAAAAACTTACTACTACTCTAGTTATTATAGCCCTTGATTGGCCTTTACCATTTGAATTAATGTGTGATGTATCTAATTATGCATTGGGGGTTATTTTGAGCCAAAAGGTTGACAAGTCTTTGAGAGTCATATATTATGCTAGTTAAACCCTTCCCGACCCTCACATGAATTATAACACCACTGAAAAACAAATGCTTGTTATTGTTTTTGCATTAGATAAATTTAGGGCATATTTAGTTGGCTTAAGGTCATTTTGCATACTGATCACTCTATTCTAAAGTATCTTTTGACTAAATAATATGATAAAAAAATGTCTTATTTAGTTGGTGTTACTCTTGCAAGAATTTGATTGTGAAATTTGTGATAAAAGGGGGAGTGAAAATGTAATTCCTGATCACTTGTCTAGGTTGACCCTTTAATCTGAAAATGATCTTGCATTGAGTAACACCACTAAGGATTTAGAAGAATTTCCTAATGAGCAATTGTTTGCAGTATCACAAATCCCATGGTTTGCTGATATTGCTAATTGTCTTACATGTGGTATTTTATAGACTGTCCTATCATTTTAAGAAAAAGAAATGATTACTTCATGTTTGTAAATATTATTATTGGGATGAGCCTTATTTGTTCAAGATTTGGAAAGATAAGATAATCCATTGGTGTGTTCTGGAGGAGAAGCAGGTAAGTGTTCTCCGATTTTTCCATGATTTGCATTATGGTGGACACTTCGGAGGAAAGAAAACAGCTGAAAAAGTCTTCCAAAATGAGTTGTATTGGCCTATTCATTTCAAAGATGCATATGCTTATTGTAAGAAATGTGATTGATTCCAAAGAGTAGGCAACATTGGTAAGAGGGATGAGATACCATTAACTAATTTTGTTGTTATTGAAATATTTGATGTTTGGGACATCGATTTCATGGGACTGTTTCCCATTTCTTATGGATTTCAATGTAAATTAGTTTTTGTTGATTATGTTTGAAAATGGGTGGAAGAAATTCCTACCCATACTAATGATGCTAATGTTGTGGTGAACTTTGTGAAAGAATGCATTATTAGCAGGTATGGCACGCCATGAGTCATCTTTAGTGATGGGGGAAGCCATTTTTGATAAAAGATTTTTAAGAACCTAATACAAAAACATGAGGTGGAGCATAGAGTGGTTACTCCCTATCATCCATAAACTTCAGGACAAGTTGAGACATCCAACAAGCAATTGAAGGGAATCCTGGAGAAAATGGTGAATTCCTCAAGGAAGGACTAGACGTATTGCCTTAATATGGCTTGAGTCCATTTAGGTTGGTATTTGGAAAAGCATTCCATTTACTAGTGGAATTGGAGGACAAAGCCTATTGGGCAATAAAGGCCTTAAATTTGGACATGGACAAGGCTAAGGAGAAAAGGATGCTGCAAATTTTGGAGTTGGATAAACTTTGCAATGAGACATATGAGAGTTCACGAATCTATAAGGAGAAGACAAAGATTATCGATGATAGAAAGCTTGTTTGAAAGAATTTTGAACCAAGTATAAAAGTCTTACTCTTTAACTCTCATGTTTGTTTATTTCCTAGAAAATTAAAGTAAAGTTGGAGTGGTCCGTTCCAAATAACTCATTTTTTTTCCTCCGAGAGCAGTTGAATTGCTTTACCCTAAGACA
>CAOJBK010943556.1:0-14626 GCA_948294925.1 Codiaeum variegatum | reverse complement strand
TAAATAGAAATCCCTAATGAAATTAAGAGGGTCCTCATTGGCCATCCCATGAAACGACAGCATCACATTATAGTGAATAAATTTCAGCTCATAATTCCTTATTGTCGTATCTAGGTGGATGCAAGACGTATTCGTACTAATGACCAGCTTAGCAAACTCTTTCATAAGTCTACTCTCCTCAGCCATGATTCTAGGTGGATCCTCCTTTTTGTCTCTATTTTAGCTTTGATCATATGCAAGTTATCAACAAAAGGAAGAATTTCTCCTTCAAGAGATCTTCTCCTGAGCATAAAATACGAAAAATAAAATAAACATAGTAAACTAAAAATTAAAAAAAAATAAAGTAATAATGCCTAGCAAAGTTCACTTTTTAAAGATTCCCCGACAACGATGCCAAAAACTAGTTCGCCTCAAAATATGATAACAAATAGCGACCACAAGTATACGGGCTATCGTAGCACATGATGAGATCCCAAGGTCATACTCCCAAGGATATTTTAAGGTTTACTAAGATTTATTAATTTATTTTTTAAGTACAAGTAAAAGTAAAAAAGAAGATTTTGGTTTTAATTGAAAGGAAAAATAAACAAGTAAATAAAAGCAAACAATGAATATAAGAATGCAATTATATGAACACTATCAGAGAAATTGACAATCCATAGTCTATCCTTTATGATTTTAAACTATAAATTCTATTACTTAGGTTTAACTATCCAATGTTCAATACAATCATTCAACTAGAACTTACTCTAATCTAGCTAATGCATTCATAGATGTAATCTAGAGAAAACATGCATCAATCAAAGGATTTAAGAATAAAACTTATGAATCCAATTCATTTTAGAATCTCAATTGAATAATTTCTAGTTTAGAATTTCACTCTCACTCCATCATCTAAACCATAATTAAACTAATTAGTGATCAAGAAATTAGTTATTAGATTTAATTCTAATTCAATTAAGTAGAAGTTAAACCTAATAATAAACTTAACAACAATTAATCATATTAGGACTATTTCATGCCTCAATCTCTAGAAAAAAATGAGTTTAGTTCATGATTGATTTAGAACTCAACAAATTCACAATAATTCTCAGAGAAATCATGTTTAATACCCTTAATGCAAAGAAAACAAAGAATTAAAGTAATTAAAATTAAGAATAAACATCAATTAAAAGTAGAAAAAACCCAATCTCCTTGAAAATATTCAACTTCAATCTTTAATAAGGAACTAAATTGATGAAAAACTAAAGAAAAAAATGAAAACAAAGGAAATAGAGTTTAAACAGTGATTCCAAGCTGCTTTTCTGTCAAAAACTTGTTTAGAACGGCTCTTTGATGGATGTTCAATGGTGTGTTTGACAATGATCCATTCTTTCTTCTTAAACTTTGTTTAAATAGAGAAAACAAGTCGTATGGATGTGGAATTCCTTAAAATGAATTTGATTCCAACTCCGATTCGAAAACCAATTCCTCATCAATTTACTCACGCACGAGCCAAAATTAATATCGCATGGCCTGTGCCCCGTGCGTTGCATCAAACTCTTAAAGCACTTTTATCCATAGATTGGCACGGGGGAACGTACGACCTTCTCTGTAATCTGCACAACCCGTGCATAAGTCCAAATTTTTGGTTTCTCACGCTAATTTAGTATAGAGATTGGCACGGCCTGGATGAGTGGCTCACACTGGCCCGTGCAGTAGAAAATAAATTCAAATCTTGCCTCCAATAACTCCATTCATTTAGAAACTCCATCTTTTCATCAAATAACTCCGTTTTGTGCATAATTTCCTGAAATTTCTCTAAAATACACTTAACAAACATATTAAACTCAATTTATGAGTAAAAATACACCTGAATGTAAAGGAAAATATGTAAAATTTCATACAAAACAAAACCCTTTTACAACACTTAGATGCTAACCCAAATAAGGATACATTCCTCACCTAAATTCTTTAAACCTTCATTAGGCATCTGAACAACCTCTTACCTATATCACGGATAGGTGATCCTTGCAGTCTCTTCTCAAGGACAGTTATGACTCCTTTAGACTCAACCTTTACACGTACCAGCCACTAAAGGGAGAATAAAGTTACAAACATGAATATTTACAAAATAAAGTGAAAATTAGAACTCCTACATGGATCAACCTTAAATGCTCATGGAATTTGCATGTGAAAAGAATTTTTGTTTGATCTCAAATTCAAGATGATGTACAAAATTGGTTAAAGCAATTTGAGATGAGTCAATACATGAAAAATTCTTTTCAAAAGATGATTGAGAAGTAAATGCTCAAGTGACACAAAGAATGTAGAAATTTAAATGTTTCTCTTGAATTTTTAGATTTTAAAGAGCTTCTTCTCAAAACATCAGTGGATGAACCAACCCTCATTAATGAAAAATTAACCATATTTATAGAGTTTGAAGATGAAGGTAGTTTTAAAGGGGAAAATTCAAATTTCAGAGGTGAGAAAGATTAAAAATTCATTTTATCTCACAACAGCTCTTTCTCTTTGAAAACAATGCCCGTTTGCTTTTGATATGACATTAGACAAACAGGTGACTAAAGGACAATCTTGTCAAATGAACAGTGTCAGAATAGGAAAAATCCTTAAATGTATTTGACAGCTGACCATTAGATCCAATACTAAGAAGAATGTTGTGAAAAATAATTTTATGCTATTAGATGCAGAATGATATATTCATTTTTCTTCTAAAAGTTAGTTTTTGTCCAAAAGGAATTTTATGAAGATGCAAAGATCACATGGAAAGTAATGTGCACATTTAAGTATGATTCATTTAATGATAAAACTAGATAAAATTTTTAAGCTCTAAACGACCTAGAACTGAACACTTCTTAACTTCCTAACCTTCTAGTAGTGTTAGATGCACTAGCTTATGGATGACTTAGGTAGCACCACATCTAATGAACACCTGCAACAGACTAGGCACACAACATATTTAAAGTAAAGTAGTTTTGTTATCACTAAAATAAGATTGCTAAACCAGCAGGCTAACAAAATTGAGTAAGCATAAATTGTAAAAAGTCCCATCGAATTCTATCATAAGCCTTACTAATATTAACCTTCACAGTTACACACCCTTTTCCACAAATAGATTTCCTTTTCATATAATGTTTAGCCTCAAAAGCAGCTATAACATTATCTTGAATAGCCCTCCCCAGCATAAATGCATATTGAGAATCCGAAATAAGGTTTGGTAAGACTTTTCTGAGTCTATAAGCAAAGACTTTGGACACAACCTTATAGAGAACATTACATAGGGAGATCAGTCTCAAATCCTTCATTGAAACATGAGAGTCACATTTCAGAATCAAATAAATAATAGATTCATTAAGAGTTGGAAGGAAACTTGCATCATTAAGCCATGCACATGTTGTATTAAAAATATCATCTCCCATCAAATTCAAAAACCTCTGATAAATTCTCAGGTTTAAGCCCTCCGATCCAAGTGATTTATCTAGATGTATTTAAAATACTACTTCCCTGAACTCTTCCCTAGAAAAAGTGGTTATCAACTCTTCATTCTCTCTAGCTGTGACTTTTGAAATTGAGATATCTATTCCCTCAATAAGTTGCATATTCCCTTGAAAAAACAAATTAGAAAAATAATTTTTAGCAGGATCACACAAATCATCTAAATGATCAACCCATATTCCTTCCTTATTCTAAAGCTTGGCAATTTTATTCTTCCTCTTTCTCAAAGAAGCACATGTATGAAATATTTTTTTTATTTGAATCACCTCATTGGAGCCAAAAAATGTTTAACTCTTTGCTTCCAATAAGCTTCCTCTTGAGTAAGCAATACACCTAACCTCCCATTTGTAAACTTCAAATTTGAATTATCCTCAGTGCCATCAACATGACAAAGCCTATCTACTTCATCTTTACACCTACAAATGTCACCCATAAATTGTCTATGAATATTAGTCCTCCACCTGGCCATACAATTAGAACATACATTTAGTCTACTAATAATATCTTCTCCTAAAAAACTTTCCTAACACTGCTCCACGACCTAAATGAAATCTAACCAACCAAACAATTGGTTCTCCACTCTAAAATGGAACTGACTTTTATTTTTATTTTTAGAAGGTTTCATCATAATGAGCAAAGAAGATTTGTTCGAATATGAGGAGACCAGGTTCATCAATTTAGCTTCAGGAAAAAAGTTGAGCCATGACAATGGTCACAAAATTTTGGTCTAGCTTCTCATGGGTGCACTTATCAGACCCCCTTTTATATTCCTAAGTATAGTTATAACCTTCCATATACAACTCCTATAATAAACAATCAACAATAGCCTCTTGAAACCCATATAAAATCCAAGCTGGGCAATCAGTTCCACCCATTTTATCAAAATCATACAGCAAATCATTAAAATCTCAAAACAAGAACCAAGGTAACAAAGGTAAAGACTTCAAATGATGAAGCAAGTTCCATGATTCTCTCCTCCTACTAAAGTCAGCCATCCCATAATACCCTGTACAACACCACTTCAACCTATCCTCATCAACACATTCCATATCAATACGATTATTTGAGATTTGAATCAAAGAAAATGAAAAAGTGTTATGCCATAAAAATGAAAGGCTACCACTGTGACCATTACAGTCAACCACAAAACAACAATCATAGCCCAATCTTAATTTTATTTCATCAATTTTATTTTTTTGAACAAAAGTCTCAATAAAAATAAAATAAAACCAGGCTTATTGGAACTAACTAAATCATTCAAAGCTAGAACTACACATGGATTGCCCAAACCATGGCAATTCCACACAAGGCCTATCATGGCTCTCGACTAACCCTCTCATCGGAGTCAGCCAGACCATAACATGAAGAAATCCTAATTGCATCTGCATTATTAGATATAGAATTGTTAGAGACTTGCATAACATCCACTTCCATCAAGCTACCTTGAAATTTGGGCTCTTTATCCATCATAGCCTTCTTTCTTTTTCGGGCCTCCTTTATTTGAAGCCTAACATTTTCATCTTAGTCTATTGAATTAATTTCTTTAAGGCCTAGAGTTGACCACTACTACCCACATACCCAACAGATGCCTTATCCCTTCCTTTTCCATACATACCATCATTGTCTCCTTAATTTTTGGAGGTAATACAAGATTTGGAATTCTGAAACCCTAAATTATCTCCATCCGCATAAAATGAGTCATTTCTAAAACTAGCATCTTCCTCATCCTTCATGCTTTCTCGGAGCCATCTTTCACCGCCCATAGTGGTGCTTTTCTTCGATGGAGTTTTAAGAGAAGGTCCTAGTTCCTTGGTGGCTGGTTAAGCATCCGAGCTAATAAGTAATGAACAAGAATGGTCAGAATGATCCAAAATTCCACATAAATAACATAACATCCCAAGACGTTCATACTGAAACTTCATAATGGATATCCCTCCATGTGACTTCTTTATCTTCATCCATCGTTTAAATAACTTTCGGTCATCCACAAGAACTTGCACCCATATATAGTTTCTCCATATGCCAGTACAATTGGTAGCATCGAATTCTAAGAACTCCCCAACAAAACTATCAGTTTTTTCCAACAGTCTCAGACATATAACCCATTGGCAGGTCTATAATATGAATCCAAAATGGTAGGAACATCACCCTCCTTTAACAAATGCAAAATCAGAACGTGACCATCAAATGCCCATGACCCTCCTTTTAGAACCTTGTCCACATATGCCTTATGAAAAAAATTGAAAAAGAACCTCTCAGGTGTGAGCTCTTTAACACAGATTTTTTTCTACAGCCTCCAAATGCCATGCTTCATGGCATTAAAATTGACACTAGTGTCCGGTAAGAATCGACCAACCAAGCACAACCCTAATAAGTCCCCTTCCCTTCACATATGTCCGTCAATAATAATAATAATAATAATAATAATGCAAAGAGAAACCTAAAATTTAGTTTATATAAAAATAAAAACTCTTATATGAAAAAATAAAAGAAAAACCCTACATTTTATTAAACTAACGCATATAATAATATAATTTGTGATAAGAGAAATGACTGCTTAATAGTAAAAAAATTTCTCCAAATTGTTATATATATATATATATATATCATTGTAACAAATAATGAAAATTGATAATATTAATTTAATATTTTTAATGTTTGTTAAAATTTAATGAAAACAAATAAATGTATACATATGTATAGCCATCGATAGTGTTTTGTAAAAAAAATATAGTCTGAATAAAAATTTAATAGTTTTATCTTATATTTTTATTGATGTTGATTAATGATGCTATATATATGTACATGATTGTAATGTTAATTGTCATTATAATAAGCGTAAAATACAGAATTTCTCTCTCGTATTTGGTATAAACAATTAGTTTTTCACTTGATTTTTTTATTGACCATTTTACCTTTTGTACTTATTAGAAAAAATCATTTTGTCCTTTTATATTTGGCATTTTTGTTATAATATACATTCTCAATGCATAGTTAGTAGCACATTTATTTTGAAATGTGTGTTTAGAACCTTTGAGAGAGTATATTTTAATAAAGGGTTAATTACATAAAAAAATTACAAACTTTTGATAAATTTATGAAATTGGCACGAACTTTTAATTTTTACAAATCGGTACATAAACTTTCTGATTTTGGCAAAATTGTCACATTGTCGGATTTTAGGTACCAAGTCATATGCTGGTGCTAACATGGAACATGATGTGACACTTCATATAGGATGCCACATTATCTCCCGACATGATGTGACACTTGACATAAAATTCCATATGATTGTTGGATATGATGTGTGATGCCACACCATCATTGATATATGACATGATAATCAAAATCCGGTCATGTGACAATTTTGTCAAAAATTAAAAGTTCATGTACTGATTTTTCAAAATTAAAAGTTCATGTTAATTTTACAAATTCGTCAAAAATTTGTCATTTTTATGTAATTAACCCTTTATTAAAAATAATATAATATAGGGGCAAAATGACCACTCGATAAGGTCAAAAGAAAAAGTGATGTTTCGACTCAAGTATAAGGACAAAAGAATTTATTTTACTTTTGATGAGAATTCCACCCTTAACACACAATGCTCATCTCTAAAATTATTTACCTACAATGCTCAAAATGAGAAGTCAAATTCAAAGATGAGAACTGTGTGTTAGCAATGTGCATGCAATAGGTTTTGTTCAAAAATCAAACTGAACAAGAAAAATTAAAATTTGAAAATTTTTTATTATAAATTAAATCAATAATTTCATATAGAAACTAGACCAAATGAATAAAGAATTGAAATTTTAATTTTAGTATGAATAGAAGCAATCGTAGGCTTGCACTAAATCTCTATAGATGTCTCTTCCTTTCTACCATCCTCCTCTTTCCCCTATCCACATACCCTTTCACAATAGCACCACAACATCAATTATGCATTCATTTCAACACCACAACCTGTTTTCCTTTCAACCAACCTAATATTCATCAATCTTCACCTTGTCGTCCATGGAGGAAGAAGTTCACTTCCATTTTCATCAATTATTGTCCTTCCAATATCAAAGCTTTTGACGTCAAACCTCTCCTTTCAAAACTAGGTCAAGTCTTTGATGTGTTCATACCTTCAAAGTTGCGAAGCAATGTTGGTCCTAGATACAATTTTGTTTCATATAAAAATCTTCAATAAACTCAGGTAGCTTTTAATATGTTAAATGGATACCACTTTGGCCATCTGAAATTGCTGGTGAAACTTGTTGACAATAATCCCTCCCCACATCTACATCATCATAATAATAATAACCTCACACATACAACATGTGATTTTAATTCCACTAACATATTCTCTACCTCATATTTTTTGCATTAAAATGCCAACATCTCATATCTCGCAATTCGTAAATTCCATCTGCCCACAAAACCAAAAATTTGCAATTCACTACCACGTCCTTACCTTTTCTCTTTTAATGATGCAAGAAAAAAAAACTAATTGACTGAACAGTAGGCTCATTTATGAAGTTTTTAACATTAATATCTATTTGGAAACTTTTTTAAATGATCTCACTACCCATATTGATGGTAAATTTATTCTCCTCCCTTTCGCGAATGAAGAAAAGTCAACATCCTTTTTAGAAGGTAGTGCTTTGGCTTTAAAGCTATTTGAATCAATTAAAAGTTTTTTCTAAATGTCAAAAACTTTTCTAAATGATCTCACTACCTATATTGATGGTAAATTTGTTCTCCTCCCTTTTGTGAATGAAGAAAGTCAACATCGCTTTAAGAAGGTAATGCTTTGGCTTTAAAGCTATTTGAATAAGTTAAATGTTGGAACTTATTTAATATTGCTTATGACAGACTTTTATGGCTTAATTTTAAATTTCTCCCCTTCTTAGTTTGGTTTGATGAGTTCTTTTCCTCAATCTCAAATATTTGGAGAAAATTCATGAAGAAAAATGAGCATACAAAAACAAATCTTACCTAAGCACTATGACAATTCTTATTTCCTCAAGTTGTAAATCATTGATCTTTGAAACACTCACCATAAAAATCAATGGAAACCAATTATAGTTTTTGAATCCTTATTTTCAGTAGATCTCTCAACCTTTATTTCTCAAACATGCAATTCTCCTTCAACCTCTCATATCTCAGCCATAAACCACCACAACTAGCCTTCACTATTAAACTATGACTTTTCTGCTCTCCCTACCCACTCACTCTACTACTCAAAACACCCGGTTGAGTTTTAGAGTACATTGAGTTATGTAGTTGTCATCGGAAGTCCCTCTTTTCCAACTGTATTTAATCAATCACACCCTCGCCCTTCAAAAAACCCTTTTTTCTTCCTGTAATTTCCCCTTCTCACCACATACCTTGTTCCCTTGTTTTAAATCTTCCTAATCATCCCAAAAATCGTGCCCATCTTCCTTTCATTACCCTTCTATTTATGGACCCCTCGAGCCCACTAGTATCCCACTTGCCAAACCTATTTCTAGCCTAACCTCATATGATCCACCTCTATCCCACTTTCAGAGCAAGAATTTGATTTTTATTCCAATCAATTCAAAATCTACTACAAAACTGGAAAAAAAAAAAAAGAAGAAGAAAATCAAGGAAACTTTTATTCACAAAAAGACATATCACACACCAATCAAAATTGTTTATCCTTGCACCACCATCTTCCCCCATTTGTGACATATCTATCTCTAATGAGGGGATCTATAATAGAATTAAAATAATTGTCTCTATCGTATCACCTTCTTAGTCTCCGGAAGAAACTACCTGTCCCCTTCCTTTAGCTTCTTTTAAGCATAATGTGAAACCTTAGCAATGTTGAAATTGGTGAATCATTGGGATCTTTGACAAAAAGATAAGGAGTCTATTAGTGAAAATTTATCAAAATTTGTTAAAAAGGAATTTGTCGTTGTTTATCCTCATGATCTCTTCTTTTGGAAAGTGTGTGGCTTATGTGTTAATATGGTTGAGGAAAGTCTCAATGAGATCTTTCTTTATCCTATTGTGTGGTTCCTATTGTGCTCGGGTTTGAATGGTTTTCTTCATGCTCTTCCATTTTTTTAATTCATAAAAGGCTATCCTAATTATCTACTCTGACTCTCTTGGCTTCTCGTTTTGGTATAAATTTTATGTTAGTTTATTAAAATTAATGAGCTACTATTTTGTGTTCAGTTATTGTGCTGGCCATATAAAATTTCATATTTTATTGATATGGAAAGTTGAATTGATAGACTATGTGTGGCTAGTTTCATTGCTTGCTCAACCAACAATTTTGAAGCAATTAGAAGACCTCCCCCCCATGATATTTTGTCTCATTTTTTTTTCAAATTCAGATATAGAGCAATCATTTTCTCTGTTTATCATTTCATGCTTGTAATTTGTTTCTTATAATTTCTTTTTTATTTTAGCTGTAAGACATATATTTTAGCAAGGGATTTTTTTACATATATATTTTTTCTTTTAAGTTTTTCGGGTATAATACTAAAGCCTGTCAGTTTTGGGTAGTTGGGGTGTAGAGATGCAGCATTTTATTTACATTGTTATTTGTTTTCATTGAGGCATAAAGAAAGAGGACATGATGCTTTTGTATCAAAGGGATTTAATACTTGACGCAAGAAAGGAAGATTGAGATATCATGTAGGAGACCAAAATAGTGATCATAATAAATGTAGATTAGCATGTCAAGATTTGATGAATCAAGCTCAACGTATTGAAGTATCTTTTCTAAAATATCAAAATAGTCAAAGATTAATTATCGTTGTAGGTTAAATGCATCAGTTGTTTGCTTGTGCTATCTTATGATGCAAGGGTTAGCTTTTCGAGGAAATGATGAGTCAAAAAGACTCATTAAATTAAGGAAATTTTATTAAACTTTTAAAAGTTATTGCTTCATGTAATGAGGAAATCAAAATTATTGTTTTGAAGAATGCTCCTGAAAATCTCAAACTTACATCTCCTGAGATTTAAAAGGATATCATAAATGCAGCTATAACTAAGACAACAAATGCTATTATTAAGGATATTGGAAATAATTTTTTCTCTATTTTAGTTAATGAATGTCGAGATGTGTTAGTCAAAGAGCAAATGGAAGTTGTCATACATTTTGTGAATGAGAGTTGATGTGTCATTGAATGTTTTCTTGGTCTTGTGCATGTTACTGATATGACTGCAGCATCATTTGAGAAAGGTATTGAATCTCTGTTCTCCACTTATGGCTTGAGCATTTCTAGTTTAAGAGGTCAAGTTTATGATGGAGCTAGTAACATGAGAGGTGAATTCAATGGGCTAAAAAGTTTGATATTGAAGAAGAATTCTTCTGCTTATTATATCTATTGTTTTCGTCGCCAATTGTAGCTAACACTTGTTGATGTTTCCAAAAAGCATACAATTGTTAGTTCTTTTTATAATTCTGTTACACGTTTATACAATGTTTTTTGAGGTTCTTGTAAACGTAGAGATATGCTTCGAGAGAAGCAAAAGGAGAAGATCGTTCAAGGGATTGTAAATGATGAAATCAATATAGGAAAAGGTTTAAATCACGAAATGGCACTGAAACGGCTAGGAGATACTCGTTGGAGTTCCCATTATGGTACGCTTATTAACTTAATGCATTTATTTCCTTCTATTCTTGATGTTCTTGAATATATTGGGGCGAATGGTAATGATGATCAACAAAGGACCGAAGCCATTGATTTGCTAAATATTTTAAATCACTTTGAATTTGTGTTTGTGTTACATCTTATGAGACAAATTTTTGGAATCACACATGAATTGTCACAAGTTCTATAGAGAAAAGATCAAGATATTGTTAATGCAATGAATCTTACTAAAGTATCAAAAGTTCGTTTACAATCAATGAGAGATGATGGTTGGGAAACTATATTAACTGAAGTTTCTAAGTTTTGTAGCAAGCATGAGATAATTATGCCCAATATGGATAACGAATATGTAGCTCGAGGCAGATCACGACGTAGAGTTGAAAAAAGTAGTAATCTTCATTATTATCGAGTTGAGTTATTTTATTTTGTGATTGATATGCAAGCTCAAGAGCTCAACCATCATTTTGATGAAGTAAATACAGAGTTATTATTATCTATGGCATGTTTTGATCCTAAAGATTCATTTTCTGTATTTGATAAGAACAAGCTACTTCGACTTGCAGAATTTTATCCATCTAAATACTTAACAACTACTCTTTATGAACGTGAAAGTCAACTTGAAAATTTTATTTTTGATATGCGTTTGGACAAAAAAAAATTTGAAGTGGTGGGAATAGGAGATCTTGTTAAAAAGATGGTTGATACAAGAAAACATATTATTTTTCCATTGGTTTATTTGCTAATTAAGTTGACATTAACCTTACCAGTTGCCACTGCCACAGTAAAAAGAGCTTTTTCAGCAATGAATATCATCAAGAATTCACTACGCAATCGTATGGGAAACAAGCTATTGAATAATTGTTTGGTAACTTATATAGAAAAAAGATGTATTTGCAAATATTAGCAATGAATATATTATGGAACGATTTCAAAATATGAAAAATAGAAGAGAAATGTTATAATGTGATTGTGTTAAGTTATTAACACTTAATATTATAAATTAGTTGGTGTTTTGACTTGAAAATTTTTATTACTATTTTATAATTTTATTTTTAGAGATTGTATTTATTTTTACATAAATTTAATCGGGCCCCCTAATTAAAATTCATGGCTCCGTCACTATCCATACTATATAATAAATCAGTTGATATTGGCAGTAAAATCTGTCACGTGTCAATATGTCAAAATTTAAAACTTTTTTTAAAAAAAAAAAATGTGAAAATTTGAAAATATATAGTTAAATAAGAAATTTATCACATTAATTATGAAATGAATCTAATCAATTTAAAAATAAAATAAATTAAACTAAACATTTAAATATTTTAAAATAAATAAAATATAAAATTTTGAAAATATATATTTAAATGAGAAATTTATTACATTAATTATAAAATGAATCAAATAAAGTTAAAAATAAAAATAAAACAATTATTTCTTAAACATCACACAATACTTGAATATATAATACGTAGATATAAAAAAATTAAAATTTTAGAGGTTCAAACTTTAAATTTTTGAAATTTTTGTATAATATTCTAACAATTTTTTAGTTTCAAAGGGTCATAACCCACTTGAAATTTCATGAGTTTACCCATGTTTGAATAGCTTTTACTTCTAAGTATATTCTTTTTAGGGTTCATTGTGAGTAAATTTGATATAATTTTCCTATACAGTTATGTTACCTTTTAAATTTGTCTTTTTAAAAAATTTGAGTTAAGTTATTCTATGTGCTATTTATAAAAGATATACTTGGAAAATAATGGATTAAACAAAAGTGAACAATAGTCTATAAATTTTAGTAGTTTTTTTATGATCAATAATATTTTAATAGTCATTATATTTCATATAAAATCGAAATAAACATCTTTATTTATATAGAAAAGTTCATCTACAAAAAATCTAAAGTTAAAGACATTTACAAATAATGTTTCGTCATTCATGTTAGATTTGTGAAAAATATTTTTCCCAATTTTGTTGAGATTTTTAATTTATAAGTGCCTTATTCTTTTTTTTTTTTTTTTGCTATATGAAAATAATAGTTAGATAAAATTAAAATTTATAATTAAAGTTTAGTTTTTAAGTTATTAAATATAATTTACAATAATAATGCATAAAACTTTCAACGACCTGTAAAGATTCGCGGCAATGTGCAGGCTGTCTAGTTATTTAATTAACTTGCTAACATGTTAATTTACGGATTGCAAGTTCGTAATAGGATAAATTACTATTTAGTTCCCAAGCCTTGGTCAAATTATTACTCTGTCCTCGTATTATGAAAAACGACATGAAAGGTTTCTAAAGTTTGGTCAAATTAATTTTTTAGTCTCTCTATCCCTTATTTCTAAAGTTTTTCGTAAGTTAGCCGCTTTTACAATAAAGTATAAGAAGAGATGAGTTCAACCACATAATAATTGTTGAAACCATATGTTGGTAAGATATTGACCCCAGGCCCGACAAATTTTGCCGAAAAATTTTATTTGACATTTGTTTGGTATTTTACTAACCTCCGTTTTCAACGATTATTATACGGTTGAACTCCTATCTTTTTGTATCATGGGAGGCTCTAGAGGCTAGGCGACCCAAGCAGCCGCCTAGGGCTCCCTAATAAAATGGACCTCATATTTTTAAAAATTTTATAGATTATAAAAATAATTTTATATCTAATACAATTATAGTTTTTTTAATGAATAAGATAATAATTTTTTTACTATTTTCTTTTAAAAATTGATTAGACAAATTAAAGAATTGGAAAAAAAATTAAAACTATAATTAACACAAAATTTTTAAATTTTATATTAAAAATGAAATTAATTGAATGAATTTGATTTTTTTAAGTTAATATAATCAATATATTTATTTTTAATTTTTAATTTTTATTTGATATCTAATCTATATATTTAAGAAATATATAAAGAATATTTCACATAAAAATGAATTATTTAGATTCCTTTTTTATATTTTTTAATATTATTTTTTTTCTATATTATTACTATGAATATTATTAACTGTTCTTATCAAAATAAATATAATTGGATATTAATTAATTATAATTTATTGGGTTAGAATTAAATTAATTACTTTATCTATATTATTAATTTTATTAAAATTTAAATTCATTAAAAAATTTAGATAAAAAATAATAAGATTTTTTTTACTATCTATGGCCTTCAATATCCTGTAGCTAGCATTGTCTTGTATGTTACTATAAAAGCGGTCAACTTACGAAAAACTTTAAAAATAAGAGATTGATTAATTAAATAATTAATTTGATCAAATTTTAGGAGATTCTCATGTCGTTTTCTAAAATGCGATGATGAACTAATAGTTGAAAAGAAAACAATATAGAGAAGTTTTCAATGTTGTATATGTATTTTTTTTATATATATTAACTTTGATACACAAGCAGAGATTTATATTACACAGAGACGTATTAATATGGAAACTAATGCCTAAACTAATGCCTAAAAAACTGGAACAGATCACTATGAATCAGGAAGATATCAAGCTAATCTAAAACTAA
>CAOJBK010943100.1:0-11129 GCA_948294925.1 Codiaeum variegatum | reverse complement strand
CAAAACTTGGAGGATTAAATTGAAATTTGGACTAAGTACTTAAGCAAAGTTAATTAGTCATATGATGACTAAGTGCAGAATTTTTCCACTAATCAACAAGATGATCACAACACACTCTCCACTTTTGCATTGTCATGACATATGTTTTCATACAAAACACTAAGTTATGATAAGTGCCTTATTTAGTGGAAGTGATTAGTGACTCATATAATTAACGGAATCACTATACTTATAAAAGGCAAACTGTTTTGCCTAAACACTAGAGAGGTTAAGTATACTGCAGGAAAAATTTTCCAGAACTTGGGTTGAAAACTTTGAAGTGTTTAAAGGGTTTCTAACTTAGAGTTTAGGAATTTTACCTTTGCTAAGGAAGTCCAAGGATTTAACACACCCCCTTATTCCCTAACTTGGATTAAGACTTGAACCTAAGCTAAAGGTCAACATAAGGAGTTCAAGGATTAAGTCTTGCACCAAAGTGAAGGGGACCTCAAGCTTGCTCAAGCTTGGTGTGAGATAACTAGAGGCTTCATACTTGGGGAACTCTACAAAGCAACGGAGAAAGGATTTTTTAATACATTTTTTCAACATGCTTTGTGTCATTGTGTTTTACACAAAATTGGTAGATCAAGTTGATGCATTTTAAATGTGGTCCTAATGTTCAAATGTTTTATCAAAGAGTTTGATAGATGCTTGTGAACAACATGTTAAAAATGTTTTAACAAAGATTTACGAAACTCAAATGTTTTCAAAGAGTTTGAAAAATGAAATTGAATGTATCTATCTAAAGTGTTTAAAAAAAGGGTTTTAATCTTGAAAATTTTTAAAACTACATGTTTTCTTACTTCCGCTGCATGACTCACATTTCCCTTCGAATGGTATCGGATAAGCCAATTTATGTACAAAACCATGGCTGTGTTTATGTTCAAAACTGAAACAGTGAGCTATCACGGGCGTGTCACGACCCGTGACACTACCTGTGAGAGCAGATCATGCATAATTTGGAGGACAGAATGCTCTCACGGCTGGTGACGCTGCTCGTGAGAAACTTCTGCCTTAGGAAGGTTAGTATAGAACCTTCGAGTTGAGTCTACTTCTCCTTTAGGTGAGGTCATGCTGAGCCTACTTCCTCTTTAGGGCGAGGTCTCACTGAGTCTACTTCCCTTTTAGGGTGAGGTCTCATTGAGCCTACTTCCCCTTTAAGGCGATGAACTTGTAAATTTCCTTACGATCTGACCATCCTTATAAGTAAGGCAAAAATATTTTATAAATCATCCTTTCAAGTTCTCTTTAGTTTCTCTCTTAGAAAGTCTTTTGTCTATCTTGTAGATATTTGGTGCCTCTCTTTGGAAAGTCTTTTTTGCAGATGGATTTAATTGAACTGGTATTCTTTTCTAAGTCATCTGTCACCATTATTTTTAGATAATAAATCCTGCATTTTTCTTATGTAGAGATAATACAAATACATTTATTATAACATCGATGAAATAACAGCATTTTTAAGTAAAAATAGCATGTTTTAGGTTCAACTTAATTTGTTTGATCAATAATAAATTTTAACTAAATTGTGACAATAAATAGTATTTCAAATGAAAATTTATATATTTTGTCTACCTTAAGGGGCTCTACAATAATATCACCAATCCAACCATATGAAGATTTATGAGTGACAGATGACTTTTCTCCTGCAACGACATTGAACTTATGAGTTCAATTAACATATAAATATATTTAATTTTCTAGTAAATATTAGTTTACAAATTATAATTTGGTTGCACAATTTTAAAATATTAAATTAAATGCACTCATATCATTTATGCTATTCTCTTAGACGTTTAGCATACAATCGTATTAAATAAAAAGGAAAATGTAATTCTAAATGTAGGTCTATTACCCATCAAGTCTACCATGCTAATAATAATGGGCTAGCATCACCTCTATCCGTTATCACAGCAAAAATTGATGTACTAAATTTAAAATTATGATAAAATTAGCGACGAAATATCATTAATAGTAAAATTAATGTTATTCAATTTTTTTTAGGAATCTTCTTGCCAAACTTCATGCTCTACTAATGACATTGCCTCTTGTACTATTAAAATATGACATTTCCATTTGTACTACTAAATTATGACATTGTCATTTGCACTACTAAAATGTTATTGTTAATTTTCTAATTAAATTTCATCATATGATAAAGCTTGAAATAAAACATAGGAATAATATATCATTATCATAGCAGCCATGACTTTGTATATATACCAATAAAATAATTATCAAAGCACATACTGATAATTATCATAATTCATAGTTCACTCATTTTTTTACTAATTGGGATGCCAATAATTCAAATACAAATACAATCCAGTAATTAAACAAATAGCAGAACAACACACTATAGCATAATTAGGAGCGTATTGTGCGGCCCGACATAATACTTATCATTTAAAATGGAAAATCAGCATTTTTTTTATATTCGATGGCTTACGGCCTGAAACTAGATTCAATGAGTGAAGGGTTCAAATGGTAATAAAAGTAACTAAGAGAGTGTAAAGATTTAACTTTTTTTCTAGAGTATCACAATTGTTTCTACTTTTCCCTACAAAGTTATGTGTGTGTACATTATGTAGAGATGTGAAATATAAATTATTTGGTAGACTCAATTTATTCTTGATGATTTAAATCAAAATTATAATTTAAATCATAACCTAATTAATTAAAATCAAGAAACAATTTCAATGTTTCATATACAATTGAAACCTCATATATGGTTTAATTAGATTTTTATAAGTTTATAGGAGCCAAAATTAATATTAAAATCTGAATCTGAATATAAAACTCATTTTACCATTTTACATGTGCACTAATTTTAAATCAGTAAATCTTATTGATTGCTTATATCTTTTACCCATTTATAATCTATGGTTATGGTGAAGGAGAGAGCAGATGGGGAGGAATAAAATTTTTAATTGTTATGTGGTAGATAATTATTATGGGAAGGAAGAGAGAGATTAGTGATTATTTTAAGTTTATTTTAATTTTTAATTAATAATTAATTTTAGTGGATTGTATATATATAAATATTAAAAATAATGATTAGGAATGACACATATTATCACATTATGGCTCCATTAAGTTTTTGACTAATCCTTAACTGAATGACTTGAGCATTATCAGGTGTAAAAATTCGATGAGTATTGCTGTTAACACAAACAACAGATAATAAAAAATCAAAAAAAAAAAATACCAGAAACAATACACGAAATTTACGTGATTCGGTCAAGAAACATTCTACGTTCACGGACAGAGAATATTCTATTATTTCAGAGAGAAAATCAATGTATAAGTACAATTTAAATTACAGCCGCTGCCTCCTACAAATCCTAAAAACATAATTATATATATTCAAGGCATTTAACAATTACGCTAAAAAATAAAATTGAATGATCTAAATGTTTATTAACTAAAAGTTGGAGGATGACTTATGAAATTAATCATATTATATTGCTTTAGTTCGTTTTTTTTATTCAATTGCAAATTCTTTTTTATTAGATGATACGCAAATCTGCTACTCAAGGTATGACAGGTGGGGAATTCTGTTTTATGTTTCGCCTCCTTATTTGAATCCTCAAAGCGATTCAGTTTTCTAAGTTCCATTAAAAAACAAATTCCTTAAAAAAAACATAAAACGACCCCAACAACTGCCAATACGACATCGTTTTGTTATCGATTACAAAGGAGCCGAAAAAAGAGATTGGAAAGGATACGCAAGCATCTCCTCATGCAATGGCACCGGCTCATGGCTAAAAGCAGCCAACAAACGCAAACTACCAAAGTAGTCAAAACCTATATTTTGCCATTCTCTCGACTCTCAACTAATTCCACCTTAAGCTGTTCAAGTCTCAACTACTTAGCTGAGCTACCCTCTTCACTTCCCCTCCTCCGTCTCCATTCGCAAACAATGGAGAATACTTGGTCATGGGATTACTGGGTAGAACAAGCACTTGAAAAGCTTCAATCTTTAAAGCTGCTTCGATCTTTAAGGCCCATTCACCTCTCCAAACAACCTAGCCCATCCATTACCAAACCACTTGAACCACAATGTGATGATTACCAAGTGTTTGACAAAATGCAACCATGGGATCGCTCCTCAGTTGAAATCTCCATTTCGGAGTCCACATTTCAAAAATGGCTCCTTGAAATTCCCAGCGCTGGTACACATCAAAATTAACGTTTTCTTGTCAATCATGATTTAATGTGTTTAGTCTATATTATTCTTTCAATTCTAGCCTAAGGTAATACTAGACTATTATTGGGATTTTTTTATTTGAGATTTTATAACTTAATTTTGATTTTAATATTCATTTAACAAATGCTTTATTTTGTAAAATTCCATTTCGACCATTCCCTCCTACCAAACATTGTTTAAAAACTCTTCTCTTTCTCACTCAATTTGTAGGAGATGGAGTAACAGACCATAAAGTTGAGAAATCCAACAAGTTACTTCTCTTTTCTGGCAATGATTACTTGGGCTTGAGTTCACATCCCACAATTGCAAAGGCAGCTGCTAAGGTTTGTTCATGTTTATCATTTCTTTTTTTTTTTTTCTTCTTGCCTTGTGGATCCTTAATACTTGGATTCTTTTCCTGTGCTAAATCAGGCAGCCCAAGAGCATGGAATGGGACCAAGAGGTTCTGCTTTAATCTGTGGATACACCAATTACCATAGGTTGTTAGAGTCTTGTTTGGCTGACTTGAAGAAGAAAGAGGTATATGCTTACAAGTTCTCAAATGACTTCCTTTTTTGTAGTTCTTCAGTAATTTATATCCTGCTATCTAATTACATAATCATTTTACTAAAACACATATTCCTTTGGAGCTGTTGAACACAGATGTGATACCTGCAAAATCCTTGACTTCTCATGTAATTGAATTTAACGAAGTTGTTTGATTTTATATATTGAGGCAACAAGGTCCTTTCTATGGTTTTTTTTTTTTTTTTGAGGTTTCTAAGCTTATTGATATTATCTAATGTAAGCAATAGGGAACTAAGCAAATATTAGTGATCCAACTCATTTATTTTAGCAATGCTCTTATCCAATCTGATACAAGTCATTTTGATTGTACAGATCATGGATACAAAATGTAATCCATGCAGGTTAGTTATGTGATTTCTAGGAGGCTTAATTCTTTGTGCAAGACTCTTCTGAAGATTCAGAATATTCTACTGCAAACTAATGCACTCTTTTCCTCAATTTATTTTCTAGGATTGTCTTCTTTGTCCTACGGGGTTTGCTGCTAATATGGCAGTGATGGTAGCTCTTGGAAACATCAGCACTCTTCTTGCTTCAGCAGAAAAACATCCAAAGAAGGAAAAGATTGCTATATTTTCTGATGAACTGAACCATGCTTCTATTATTGACGGTATTCGTCTTGCCGAAAGACAACAGAATGTAGAGTTGCATGTGTATAGACACTGTGACATGTCCCATCTTAGTTCATTATTGTAGGTCCTTACCTTTTCAACACTGTGGTTCTTTTGACATGATAATTTTTAATTTCTGAATGTTCATTTCAAGGTTATATTTTGACAGATCAAATTGTGCATTGAAGAAGAAAGTGGTTGTGACTGATAGGTTAGTTACTTCATTCTGCTGATCCATCTAAGTACCTTCAGTTTATCTTTCTCCAGCTGTTGACTAACCAAAAAAACACTGTTATCGAATGGTTCAGAAAAACTAGAATGTTGTGCATTGTAACTTTTGGTTATTCCGGACGTGGATTTCACCTATTACAATTTGTTAAATTTCTTTATTTCCTGCGACGTTATTGAGCTTATAAACCCCACAATTTCCTAAATGTAAAGATGCCTATGTGATTGGATTCACTGAAAGGACTTTATTTTGTTCTCATATGCAGTTTGTTTAGCATGGATGGAGACTTTGCACCGATGGTTGAGCTTGCGTATCTTCGCAAGCAGCACAGATTTTTGTTAGTCATTGATGATGTAAGTTCTTCTAAGGGTTGAAGTATTTCTAAGAATCTTTTCAAGCTCCTTTTTTTTCCATTCATTCAAGGGATAAAGTTAAAGGTTTGGACTTCAATGATATGGTATGGATTATAGAAATTGAACATGATAAATTTTGTGGCGGAGGAAAAAGGATTTTGTTTTAGTCCAATATGATTGACCACGCACTGTTAACTGGCATTCCTTTGCTCAGTAAATGAAATAAACTATCTTGGAGTTTGTTTTTTTAGGCTCATGGAACATTTATATGTGGAAAAAATGGTGGCGGAGTGGCTGAGGAGTTCAACTGTGAAAGCGATGTTGACATATGTGTTGGAACTCTGAGTAAGGCGGCTGGTTGCCATGGTGGGTTTATAGCATGCAGGTAATGTCCTGATGGCAATACATATGGAGAAAAATAGACATCGATTTAAAATTACAGCAATTATTCTATGTCAAGAAGGAATAAAATTTTTCATCATATCTGGCCCATTCTAATTAATTTCTTATTTGATACTTTTGAATGAATTTATTTTCTTCCATTAATGGTCATTTAGAATAATAATTTTCTAATTTTTTAAGTCGCCTTTATTGATAGATTTTGTTGTGCCCCAATGCTATATGAACAGTAAAAAGTGGAAGAAACTTATACAATCAAGGGGCCGCTCATTTATATTTTCAACTGCTGCTCCAGTCCCTATTGCTGCCGCTTGCCATGGTAAATTATGCACTGTTGGTTTTGCTTTTCTTTTCCCATTGTTGTTTGAAAACTCTCATACCACTCCTCTATGACGCATACTTCTATTTAATCTATGACTATCAACGTTTTCTGTTTACTTTTATTGAATCTATGATCTTCTTGTTGATTGGTTCTGGCACTTATCACCAAGAAACTTGTTCATGTCCCATAATAACTCACCAAAGTAACCTCTTTTTTTTTTGATTGATCTCATGCATGGAGTTGGGTTTTGATATTGATGCTTAAATTTGGTTTCAAATCATCAAATGCTGACATAAGAGACTAGGCTAGGCTAGGCTTTTGTAGGTTTACATGCAATCCATTGGTTCTATGCCCGGAAATGGGAAACAGAACATGTGGAAATGCGAAATGGGGAAACGGCATTTTCAAAAAATATAGGAAAGAAAACGCAGGAGAAACGTGTAAACACAAAATACATAGGGGTATATTTATAAATAGTTTTTACTTATATATAAATATTCTTTTCATATATATATACAAATATTTTTTTTCATATACACAGTTCTAATAATTGTTAAGAAAATATTACTTTTAATGATAAAATCATACTTAATTTAAAAATAATTCTTCTAATCATATACATGTTGCATCACTACATATTTAAGAAATAATAGTAAAACCAACTATTTAAGAACCAGATATTGAACAAATGATGATAAATTAAGTACAAGAAATAAAAATAAATAGGTGTGAAAATTTGTGTTTAAATAAGAAACAGGAAGAAACGTGTTTCCTTTTCGGAAACAGGTTTCCTAATTTTCTTAAATTACAGAAACGGCCTGGAAACCCAAGAGTTACCGTTGAGTTTTGAGTTTCCGAAACAGGGAAACATCAAGTGAATGAAGTTTCTGTGCTTCATAGTGCAGCAGCCAAAATATATCATTGTACATAATAATTATTTTGTGTATCATAGAACAGGGATATGTTTATTATTTAGTTACTGTCTTTGCCTTTTTGGTAAAATACTTTTATATTGTTAACAATTTTAATATGACCTAGCAGCTGCTGTACTAGTGGCCAAAAAGGAAGTGTGGCGCAGAAAGGCAATTTGGAACAGAGTGAAAGAGTTTCGGGCGTTAACTGGAATCCCCATCACAAGTCCCATAATTTCGCTAATCGTAGGGAGGGAAGAAAAAGCCCTGCAAGCCAGCCGGTCTCTCTCTCTCTCCATTTGTTGTGTCGTGTGTCATGTGTATGCACGCAGGCATGCATGTGTGGATGTAATTGTTTTCACCATTACAACTTTTTCTGATTCTGCTAATTGTCATGGATCAGGCATTTGCTGAAATCTGGTTTCCATGTGACTGCAATCAGGCCCCCAACAGTGCCTCCCAACTCATGCAGGTTTTATCTTATTCTCAATCATGCTGTTATATTTTCCAAATGCACTTTGTGCTGCTCTTTTGCTCCCAGTTTTCCCTGTCAGGACTGCAATTTGATTTAACTGATCACAGAAGAAATTTAGGAATCATATCCTTGAGAAGTGAAAATGTTTAGTATCAAAAAGGTAGAGTACTGCACATATCAGTTGAGCATGCATGCGAAGATGCAGTTTTGCTTGTGGAATTTTTTTTCTATTAGGCCTTGGTGATCTTATTCAATTGTGTCACCGTGTGATCATCCATCTATGAGTAGTGATAGTAGCTGAAGAGGTACTGTTTCAGTAAGCATGTCAGGGTATATTCAAGTACAAATTAGGATTCGTTAGGTTAAGAATATTTGGAAGTAAAAAATTTTACCTTTTCTAGCTGGCTGTGTCAAAATATATTATTATTATCTTAGATGTTTATGTTCATAATTGACTCTTTCATCTGCATAAATCGTTCTATTCTCTGTTTATATATGAATAGGCTACGAGTAACTCTGAGTGCAACCCACACAACAAACGATTTGAAGGAACTGATAGCTGCTTTGTCGTGCTGCATCAACATTCGTGAAATTGGCAGTGGCGGCCATAGCTTAAATAGATATGCTAGACTCTAGAAATTGATCTGCAAGGCAAAGGAGATAGTAGCACACTCTTTCTGTGTGCTGCAGAGATAATTAGATCTTGGTAAGAAGATTTATCATTTAGTATCTATTTCAGCTCATTGTTTCTATGTATTAATTCTTAAAAGTTCAGTATGAGAATTGAGATGATAACATATTCTACTTTTAAAAAAATGATTATATAAATTCTCTGTCAGCTGTATTTGTTGATGGATACTATGCAAGTGCAAGTGCAAGTGTAAAATGCAGTGGAATTGTAGGTCATTAGTTCATGGTCCTTAATGAATAAAAAATCAAAACTATCAAAGGTTAACTTTTACTTAGAAATTGAGGAATTACTAATTATTTTAACTATGGAGTTACTACTTTTAACGAAGTTAAATCTATTCAATAACCGAAGCAAAATCTATTCATTAATCTGTCCAAAAAAAAAATCTATTCAATAATTAGACTTAGGGCAAGTTATTGTATGGTCCATCGATTATGCAGCTCCGTAGTCCAGAGCCGACAAATATGTTATGTACATATCTATTTTTGCACAAGCAGAGAAATTGAGAAGAAGTGTTTTGGGTTTTTTTTTTTTTTAATAAACCAAGCGTTTTGACATCTTTTTCTTCTTTCTTTTTTCAATTTTTTTTTGTTTGTAAAGTATTTTCTTTCTTTTATTATCAATAATATTTAACTAAATCAAGATAATAAATTTTATATATATTTTTAAGAGACTATAAAAATATTATTTTTTATTTTAAATCTTATAAAATTATTTTTATGTAATTTAAATTTTATTATCTATTAATTTAAATTATATTAATTTTTTTTTAAAAGTCTGATGATATTAAAAAAAAAAAGTTAGATTTTAAATCTATCTTTTATCATTTTTAGATTTAGTAATAAATTTATAGTTTTATTTATTTATCAACTATGGAATATATTAAATTATATATATCTGAATTATATATTATATATATGTGAATTATACATTAAATATTTAAAAAATTATACATTAAAAATATAACAAATATACATTATAAATCGGTGAAATATACATTAAAATAACAGAAATATATATTTATTTATATGTCTGAATTATTCATATTATATTTTTTATGACAATCATATATTATATATATGAGTTATACATTAAAATTAAAAGAAATATACATTGCAAATTAGTGAAATATACATTAAAATAATCGAAATATACATTTATTTATATGCCTGAATTATTTATTGAAATATATAAATATACATTATATATTTGAATTATATTTTACATGTGTCTAAATTATACATTATATGTTCTAGAAAGTATTTTTTTCATAAGATAATTATTCAGAATAAATATTAAAGGTATATATCTAAATTATGCATTATGTGTGCCTTTATTAAACATTAGAAATAACAAAAATATACATTAAAAATATTTGAATTGTACATTAAATTTGAAATTAACACAAGCAAAAATACAAACAAGCATAGAGGGATGAAGAGTGAAACACCCTTTTCCTTTACTTTCTCTCGCTCTTACTCTTATGTCACAAGTGTCAGCTTACTATCACTGCAATATCTTCCTTTACTTGATTTGAAGTTTCAGTTACTTTTATTATTGATTCAATAATTTCTAATAAAGATGAAGACAGACCCGAAGTTGAAATCTCATCAACATTTATCATTTTCAACATATTTTTAAAAAAAATTTCAAAACCTTAGATCTATGAACATAATGAATAGTGATTTTCATATCACTTAAGAAGATTTCATATTTGATACGAAATAATAGTGAGATTGAGAAAATAAATGAAATCATTCAAAGAGATTTGTGAAATCAATGAGTAGAAGAAGAAGAAGAAGAAGAAGAAGAAGAAGAGAGAGAGAGAGAGAAGACGTAGAAGACAACGAGAGAGAGAAGGAGAAAAAATTAAAAGAAATAGATTGCAAGAAAAGAAAAATAGAGAGCGCATTTTTCTTGTGGACCTTGGACTATACATTTTTGTGGTTTATGAACCACGCAAGACCAACTCTAGACTTAGAGCATTCCCAATTAAATTTTTTTATCATAAAGAGTAGTTGAAAAAAATAAGCTTCCAACCTACGCTTTAATTTTAAATTATATAAAAGAGAGTGAGTTTGACTCTTCGTATGTAGAGAGTTAAAATTCACTTTCTATATGGTTTATGCTCTCTATATTTTTTTTTTATATATTTATTTCAAAAATAAGTGGTCGTTCCATAGAGATTTAAATTTTTATTTTGGTTATTTTGACTTATTGTGCTTTCATCATCCTGCGGCGTTTTTCATAGTTTTGCAACGCTTTTGTCATCTTGGTGCGACATTTTATTTTTGTGCGTGCAATTCAAATGAACAGTAGATATTTGAT
>CAOJBK010942724.1:0-10009 GCA_948294925.1 Codiaeum variegatum | reverse complement strand
AAGCAAGAATCAATTCATTTGGGTGATTACAATGAGAAAGGATTCTAGCCTCTTAAAAAGAGCTAGAGAACAAGCTTTTGGGAAAAGCTAGGTATGTCTCAAGCTAGAGGCTTCACATTTGGGGAGCTTAACGAAGGAGGGTGAGAGGTATTTTATATGTTCTAAACCTTCTTGGTTTCTATTGTGTTTTGCACAATAATTGGATAGATCCTTGATGTTGAGTATGGGTCCTTTTTGGTTTACTTATTTGTTAAAGAGTTTAATGAATATCTAAACCATACCATGTTAAAAGTGTTTTGGCATGGAAAATTTTTTATTAAAAAAAATGAATTGTTACTATTTACACAGTAATGCTGTCCACTTCTGGACAGCATTCGTTCTTCCGCTGCGCGACTCCGTATTCGCCCTTCACATCTACCATTATCCTCTTCACCCTAAAGTTATTCATGAACCCTTGAATCACCAGGGCGTCATTGTGTGGGTACACCACATGTTTTCCATCTTCAGGGTCAAATGTTATAAAGCAAATAGTTAAAGGGTGTGCTGACTACTGGGGTGGGTTTTCATTCTTCTGTAGGACTACACATATTTCCTTAGCTACTCGTATCCTCTGGGTTGAACTATCACCTATCGAGCTTCCCCCCATGATTACATAGATATCCCCTGCAATGTGTCGATCCCCTAGTGAGGTCTCTCATCCTATCTAGTTCAATCTTTCATCCTGTAATAATGTTGATCATCCCTTCGAGGCTTCCCCTTAGCGGGGTCCTACGGATGAACCCCACGTACATGCCTCATGATCCTGAGACTCCCACTATACCAGCCTTTCATTCTCATCCTTTAAATGTGTACATTCTTCGGTACCATACCCCTTATCTTGGTGAAACTCGCAATATCTGTTAGGGTCTCTCTTTGAGCGACAGGAATCACTCATTTTTGGGGGGCTATTTCACATCTTCCCCACTTTTCTTCACCCACATTAACACGTCCCTTCTTGAAGTGGTGAGGGGCGTATATGAATTATGCTTGTCAGACCCAAACCTTTAGCCCCCTTTTTCTTCCTTTAAGCCACTACTACCCACCCCCCCCCCCCCCCACCAACCTCTTCCTCTCTCTCCTCTTCTATTTTTTTAGCAGCTAGGGAGGTAAGTTCTTGGACCCTAGCTACCAGGCTCTAAAGGTCATCTTCTATCCTTCTTTGGCTCTCTGCCAATGCCATAACCTGGGTCCAATTAGTAGGCTGGACCGCAAAAAGTTTCTTATATAAATTTTGGTTGGTTGTTCCATTCAGAATGGCTAAATAGGTTGTGTCAAATTGCAAATCTAATACTTCCCCCACTTCTTGATTAAATCATTCCAAATACTGTCTCAGGGTCTCCTAAAGCTTCTGTCTCACTATCAAGGGATCAGTAGAATGCTTTGTCTTTTCCTTTAGTGGCATAAACCTAGTATGAAAGAGATCCAACAACTCCTTGAAGGAAGATATAGATTTTAGGGGTAATTTATTGTACCATTCAGATGCTACCCTCTGCTAGGGCTGTTGGAAAGAAACGACACAGGATGTGGTCCTGGTACGTCTGTGAGTGAATCTCCATTCTGAATTTATTAACATGTGCCTAAGGACATGATTTCCCATAATAATTGTCCAACCTCTGAGGCTTTTTGAACCCTTAGGGTAGCTCTTCATTAAGATCTCATCTACTAATGGTGATTCTCCAGGTAGATCTAGATCTAGGTTAGCACCTTTTTATCCTCATGTTTGCCAATACCCCCTTTACTACATGGGCAATATTTGGTCCTAGGGTTATCTTCCCCAACACACTTTTTACTACATCTTCCACCAAATTCCTTGCTTTTAGAGTCGCCTCTTACCCCATGGGTAGTGCTAGGTCATTATGTCCTTCGCCGACCCTCTCTGACCCTGTACTATGCGCCTGAGAAAGCTGTTGGACCTGTTGTTATAACTCCGCTAGCTATTTCTGTAACTCCACATAATTGTCGTACATACCCTTCATAGCTACAGGGTTTCGAAAATCTGGCGTAGGACCCAGGTGGAGGTTAGCTATTCCTCTCTATGCCTGGGGGATTCCATATCCAGGAGCTCCTAGAACACCTTGCCCCTGGGGGAAGTTCTGAGGCTCCAGAGTGCTCCCAGCAGGGGCAACACCTGGAGTTGTGGGTGTATTATTCCCCACTATGACGACCCTAGTATTCTGTCGTACAGGGACATATGGTTCTTCCATGTTCAACCTTGGTTCCTCTGGGAACAATTGGAGTCCGTGATTTAGGTCAAAGTTTCTGGTTAGGTTTGTCATAGTCGGTCAGATGTCAAAACATAAATCTAAAGATGTCCACGCTCACTGCACCAATGCTATCTCAAAGCTCAAGATGACTCATGGTTCACACCTAACGCATAGGGTAAGACCATGAAACAACATTAAAGAGACACTGATACCTAAGGGTTGCCACTGTGACGCTTAAGTCAGTAGGCTAGTAGATAACAGAATAGAAGGAACACTATAAGAAAATTGATTAAATAAGTCACTTCAAATAAGATATTTTTAAAAAAAATATTATATTTTTATTTATATATATATTTTTTAAAAATAATAAAAAAAATATCTTTAATATATATTTTCTTTCTTTAATATTATTAATAATTTAATAGTCAACTCAAACATGTATATACATAAATAAAAAATGGCATTTTTAAAAAAATATCTTATTTGAAATGTCTTATTTGATCTATTTTGTTATAGTGAAATAAAGAGAGATTAGAGTGATTAACATGTTTTCCAAAGCACCTTCAAACTTATATAGACCACAGACTGTCCTTATCCATAATATTTCAGGGATAAATGTTATTCTTATCTTGTAAATAATACTTATCGGATATCCTAAACATTAGGACAGATTCGTGGAGAGGACCCCCTAGCCATGCTAACTATCGAACGACCCCTGAGATATGTAGTATATGTCTTTAGATTGAGTCTAACATTATTGCTTCTGGATAATCCATACCATCATGGACAACCCTCAAGATCACTTGGTGTTAACCCTCCAAATGGGTGAGTTATTAATGCTGGACCAAGTTCATCCAAGTATTTTTCAACAAGTAATACTCTTAAATTCTTCTTGATAAAACCATCTTTCTTTTTTTTTATACAATCTTGATAAAATGTTGTATGTATAATATTAAATAATACACATTATAGAACCTAATAAATTTCATAAACTAATATTTGGTTAAATTTAATGGAATGTATTGTAATATAATTAAATATATTTTAAATATAAATTTATAATAAAAATATATTTGATTATAATTTACATTGCATTATACCACATTACCAAACACTATAACATTATCTATTTTGACTAATTTATACTTTAAAAAAAATCTAGTTGAGCCCAAGCCTAATTCAATGTAAGCCTGACTCATTCCAAGCTCAATCTTTAAGCATGCTTAAACTTGGACAAATTTGAACATGAACATTTAAAAATTAAGCATAATTAGATCGGTCCGACTTGCAAAATGAACAGGTTCTACCGAGTAAGCACGCATGGACAGAATGAGTGTATCATATAGCAAGCCAGTGGGCATACATTTTGGTTATCGTTTCGGCCTTATTTGGCGTTCCATGAAAAATTGAAAAAAATAAATAATATATATAAAAGCTACAGTCAAAGCGTCAAAGTTTGTACTTATAAAATAAAATAAAATTGCACAGAGGAATAGTTTTACCCGCCTCTCGCTAAAAACCAAGCTTTTCTTTCTACTAGTATTTTCTCTCTTGATTTTTCCCATACCCATACTATGCTAACTACTATTATATATAGTTGATCATCCACCGCAAACCTTTTTATTTATTGACTTGTTTTTGAAATAATAAAACAAATTTTTGACTCTGAAAAGCAGAGAAATCAAACCTCTCTTCTCATCATCATCATTCACTCATGAATATATAATGGGTATAAAATTTTTGAATGTGCAAATGCTCCCGTGGTTGTTTCAAGTAATGGGAAACCACATGTCATGCGTGCATATTCCAGCAGAATCAGCGGCAGAGACTGTAAAGCTCATAAAATCAGACGGGCTAGTGAAGATCTATGACCGACCCATTCATGTCTCAGAATTATTAATTGAACATCCAAAGCACTTAGTGTGCCGCTCAGATTCGTTCTACATAGGCCAAAAAATCCAAGCTCTTTCTGAGGACGACCAGCTTCAGCTTGGCCACAAGTACTTTCTCCTCCCTCAACACTGCTTCCAAACGGTGCTTTCATTTGCTACCATAGCTTCCTTTGTCAACACTTCTTCTTCTTCTAGAAATGCGATTTTGAAGAAAGCCGCCGCTTCCCAACCTTTCCACATACAGAAAACTCCGTCTGGTTGCCTCAGAATACGAGTCTCCGATGAGTTTATAGCCCAATTAATGGAACAAAGTGATGATCAAGAGAAAAGTGAAAGCAGCAAAGTGTGTACCACTCCTCAGTTAGAGAAAGATTACAGGTTGTTGGTTGGATCTCGCCAATGGAAACCCAAGCTTGAGACTATAAGGGAAAAGAAAGAGAAGAAGAAACTTTCTTTTGGAATCAAAAGGAGGAAGAAGAAGTCTCATAATAGTAATAATAAATTATCATCAGAACACCATCCTCATCATTCAACACCCACCAATTCCAAACCTAGTTCTAAAGCCAAGATTAAGATCAAATTCAGAAAATGATTATAACTTTTTAGTTTTTATTTTTATTTTTTAGGCCATGTAAAATGTTCAATACTTTACGTACAAAATTAAAGGAAAAAAAAAAAAGAACTATTAATTGAAGCTAGTTTCTTTATAAATCACCATTTCAATTTGTATTTCATATTCTCCTGGTTGCGTAAATCATTCTATACTTGTTAAATAATGATGTGTGATGTGTCTCTACAGAGTTTGAATGGAACTCTTCTAATTAGGTTGAGTCTATCTACAAGATAGTGAAACGGTCAGGGGTAGCTGGACGGGTGTCCGGCGTAAACACTATGACGGTCAAGTCACTTGCTATAGAGGAGTTAAGAGAAAACTCTCCGAAATAGATTGTGTATGGCTTTTAGTGTATATGTTAAGTTTTATCTGAATAAGGTGCTTTGAGAGTATTTATAAGGTTGAGCCCATATAGCTGAGACACGTGTCCGCTTTGGGTAGACTGCAAAGTACCATTGATGTGACTGTGACATGATATGAGAGTTGATGACTGATGTAGTCAGCTATCTCTGTCAGAAGTCTGAACTCCGAAGGCTAACAGGCCAAATCTATAAAGGTTCGGAGGGTTCGGGCAGTGACTAGCACACTTGCAAGGCTCGGACTAATCCCAAACTCCTAGTTTGTGTCGAACCACACTGATGCAAGACTGTATCAATAGTCTCCCTTAAGTGTTAGCACTCGAAGGCTTTGCAGTTCAAAGAGCGCTTGAGGAGGGTCTACCGAGACTGATGGAGAATGCCCTTTGTTTGAGCGGGCAATTTTGAATTTTGAAATTCAAATGGAGGAATGTCGAAAGGCTTGTTCCGTTTCAGAATTTAATAGATGTGACTCTTCACTGCTCCAGATGCAACTCTCCGCCTGATCTGGATGAGACCATTCCGTTCTTCTACGTAACGACACCTTTATTGCTGCCAATTCTTTATTGCCACGTGGTGGAGCGGTTTGACGTATTTATGCTGAGCAATAAGGGGTTGAGCAGTTACAGACTGCTAAGTGTCGCCAAGTGCCATTTCGTTTTGGAATTTAATGCCTTTTGGGCTTCTATAAAAGCTTGCCTTCTTCTTTCATTTTAACTTTCTGAATTTCTGCTCCTTCTTCCACACTTTCTCTATTCTTCTGCGTTTCCTTTGCTTTCTTCAACTATCTTCTCTTTTTCTCTTTCTATTTTTCTACCTTAAAATGTTTTCATGGCTCCTCTACTGAAACAAAAGAAGCACTTCCTTGAAGTCGAGAAGGCTCAGAAGCAAATCAAGGCTCAATATATTGCTTCCTACATAAATAGCACAGTGAGACTGTACATGAAGGATATTACTCCCATGACCTTTAGTTTTGGTGCGTTTATAGAGAATGTAAATTGTATGTCTGAGTATATCCATGTTGCTCGCCCTTCTCTAGAGGCTAGGATATTCTCAACCAACACAGCAGTGGAGTTGGCTAAGGGGGAGTGAGATTATGTTTGGTATTACGACCATATGATCAAGGGATTGCTCTTTCCTCCCTCTCCTTTCTTCTGCAGATATTTCAACTATTTCCAAGTAAATCACATGATACAGATGCCCAACTCCATTGAGGACTTTCACTATTTTGAAGGGTCTGCTGTGTGTTAGGAATTTTTTATCCCAGTGCTAAGATGTTTCATGCTTTTTTCAACTTGTTTGTTTCCAGCGAGCCCTACATCTAGTGCTTTCAGAAGAAGCCTCAGCAAACCCTCTTTAGGATGAAGGAGAACAACGTGGATGACTGGAAAAGTAAGTTCTTCTCCGTGAAGGTATTTTTGCCCATCAAGAAGGGTCTCGTGGGCTTCGGGTTCCCAGGCGCATACAGAGAAAGGCCCAAGGTTGAGAAGTTTGAGAAGAACCTGAGCCTTTCTGATGCTCAAGGCATTCGAATTCTTGCCTTCTGTCGTCGTTCTTTTGACCGAAGCCTTATTATGAGTTCCTCTTTCCTTTTCCATGCCGATGGGGCTTTCATGTTTCCTCGCAATGTGCAAAGGTCTTCAAGTGAGTCTTCTCAATTTGTTATTTTTCTACTCCTACTTCCTCTTCTTCTTCCTTGCTAACCTTGGGTCATCTACAGAACCTCTGGCGAACAAAAAGGCTAAGGTTGTCCTGAAAGAGGTCGCTAAGGCAAAGATTGAGGCTTTTCCTGAACCGAACCTCCCTCTATGCCTTGTTGATAATAAGGCCTTCCTGTCCATCCGTTGCTTCAGGACTAGACTTTTAAGAATGTGAACCCTCGAGGAAAATCAAGTTGTTGTAGCCTCGAGGAACTAGAATGTAAAGGAGTTCTTATACCAGTATCTAAAGAACTACAGGGTCAAGAAGAAGGACTTTGACTCCTCATCAAAGCACGATCCTACTGCACTCACAATTGCAGTTGCTGAAGACAAAGGTGAGGAAGTGGTTGGGCCTGTTGGGGGAGATGCTGAAGACATACCGATGGATGACCTTCCTGAGGAGGAGGAGGTTCCTGATGCACACCCCTGGATCAAAAGAGGGGGCCAAGTAGCATTGTCGAGCCTTCTGGACTGGCTCTTGCTCCCCTTGTAAATCCAATGCCAACAGCCTAGAGGAGGAGATTCAATAGGCTTTGCAAGGGGCCTACAGAGGAGGAGGGTTCTAGGGTTCGGGAGGAGGAGGCTCCTTTCTGGCTGGGAAGATTGAGAAAGCACCACTTGAACAATCTAAGTAATGTGGTGGATGGGCTTGTGATGGACCATGTTGTGTTCGCTCAGGTGCATGGCCAAGTCATGAGCTTCTTGGATAGGTTGGCCCTCAATCAACGTTCTTTCCACAAGCTGGCTAGCCAATACTACTACCATATCCATGTGGTGAAGGGTGGAACCCTACTGTCTCAGCAATATAAGAACTTCGTTAAGCTCTAGCCTTCTGAGGCTATTCGAAATTTGGCTTAGTGGAGCACTCTCACTCTTGAAGACATCTCCAAGGCTGTTAAGGCTGCAGAGGTTTTGGCTGAAGTTCTGACTCAAGCTCCTACATCTCAGCCTCCTTCTGAGAGGTTTTCATTCCCTCAATGTATGAAAAAAAAAAGTTTATTTCTTCCTCCATTGCACCTTCCCATTTTGGTCTTATTTGCTCTGTTGATGTGGCTTCGTTTGTAGGTGACAAGCCAGCTGGTGAGAAGATTGGGCCAACTAGGGGGGGAGCTAGGGATGAAACAAGTGTCCTGTCCACTTCTATTCTACTTAGAGCCAAATTTTTCCTTCTAAGGGAGGTGATGGACACTCAAAGGGATAAAGGGGATTTAGAGTCTCTTCTCAGACTTTCATAGCCTCTTAGAGCTGTTCAGTGGGCCACTAAAGTTAGAGAGGTGGATCAGTCCATGGAACTTGTGGTTATTAAAGTTGCATCTGACCTTAGAGGTTTAGATGAAGGGGCAGTCATTCTACCAACTTCGCCTATAGTTTCTAAAGATGAAAGGGCTGTCGAAACTGAGAGGCCAGTTAAAGTTCTTGAGGCGGATAAGAGGGTGTACATAGATGTTTATGGCGAGACTCTCCCAATCCCTTCTGCCTATGGAGGGAATCTATCTGTCAGGCTGCCTCATGGTCCCCTTACTCAATCTATAGGGGATGGTTGTTTAGATCCCCCGAGCTTGGTCATCTCTTGAGATCAGGCTTCGATGCCCTGAAGGTTTTCTTCTTCTTTATTTTTAGCTATTCTGATCTTCTTTTTCTTGTCTATAGGAGGTTGCTGCTCACTTTGATGAGTTGTTAACTGACCTGGGAGCTAGCTGTGCCTCAAATGAAGCGCTAGAGAAGCATGTGTCTATGCTTCAAAAAACTGTTGAGGAGAAGGATGAGGCATTGTCTACCGAGAAGAAGGCCTCAGAGGCTCGTGCTATTGAGCTAGAGTCCCTCAAGAAGAAGTATCAAAAGATGGAATCTGCCAATGAGTTCTTGAGGCAGAAAATCGAAGTTTGGAGGTTGAAAATGTTGGGCTCGAGGCGAAGTCTCACTTCAATCCCTTATTTTCGGAGGGAGTTGTAACCAACATCCAGCATCACAAATATCTTAATGACATGGATGCTCCTAACTTTTCCTTCTTGGACCGAATACCATCTACCTATGACAAGTCAAGGAACCCTCTCCAAGCATCCTCCTCCAGCCATTTGAGTATGGATCATAAGGATTAAATTCCCATCAATACCCTGATTCGGGCTTCGAACCAAGAAGCTAGCACTTCACAAATTCCTCCCTCTTAGGATTTTTGTATTTGTAGCTCGTTGTAACTTATGCTTGTACACTTATTTCATTTAATGAAATTAATTTTTCTTTTATTTTTGCTATGTGATTTGACCTTTGTTTTCCTTTAGTTGGAACATGTCTTAGGCATGCTATACTTTCCGTGGTGTTCCTTGTTTTTGTTTGACAGCTGTAGTCTTAGTTCGTTTAGGTTACAGGACCTTACCTAGAAGGTCCCTTGCCCTTTAAGTTATGTTTACCATCTTGATTCGTCTAGGTCTTGGTGCTTCCTTTGTAGGGTTTTTCGCCAGACAAGGTGGCTTGGTGCCCCCCTTGGAGGGTCTTTCGCCAGTCAAGTTCTACTTGGTGCCCTGTTGAAGGGTTCCAGTTAAGCTGGACTTGGTGCCCTCCTTGAAGGGTCTTTTACCAATCAAGTTGGACTTGGTGCCCCCTTCAGAGGGTCTTTTTCCAGTTAAGCTGGACTTGGTGCCCCCTTTAGAGGGTTTTTTGCCAATCAAGCTGGGTTTGATGCCCCCCATAAAGGGTCTTTCGCCAGTCAAGCTGGGCTCAGTGCCCCCTTGGAGGGTCTTTCACCAGTCAAGCTAGACTCGATGCCCCCTTTGGAGGGTCTTCCTTAGCTCCTCAAAGTCTTGGTGTCTCCCTTATCTCCTTAAAGTCTCGGTGCCACCCTTAGCTCCTTAAAGTCTCGGTGTCGTCCTTGGCTCTTTGAAGTCTCAGTGTCACACTTGGCTCCTTAAAATCTTAATGCCTCCCTTGGAGGGTCTTACACCAGTCAAGCTGGACTTTATGCCCCCTTTGGAGGGTCTTTCTCCAATCAAGATGGGCTTGGTGCCTCATCTCATAGAGGTCTTGGGTGTCCCCCTTGGAGGGTCTTTCGCTAGTCAAGCTGGGCTTGGTGCCTCATCTCTAGAGATCTTAGTGCCCCTCTTGAAAGGTCTTTCACAAGTCAAGTGGGCCTTGGTGTCTCATCTCTAGAGGTCTTAGTTCCCCCCCTTGGAGGGTCTTTCACCAGTTAAGCTGGACTATGTGCCTCATC
>CAOJBK010942427.1:0-21355 GCA_948294925.1 Codiaeum variegatum | reverse complement strand
AGTTTTATAGCATTATGATAATGAGAACCCTTTTACATGGCTACATCGCCCCTCCCAATGATTTCACAGATAATATGGAAACACCTTTCAAAGTGTTTAGATTTCTGGTGAGACCTTGGTTCCTTTGCTTGAGCAATGGCTCCATTGTTGTCACAGTAGAGAGAAACTGGTGACTGAATGGAAGGAAGCACTTGTAGTTCTGTGAGGAACTTTCGAATCTAAATAGCTTCCTTTGTAGCATCAGATGCAGCAACATACTCAACTTCCATAGTGGAATCAGTAGTCGTTGCTTGCTTAGAACTCTTCCAGCTAACTGTTGCTCCATTACAGGTAAATACAAATCCAGAGATAGACTTTCTATCATCCATATCTAATTGAAAATCAGAATCAGTGAACCTGTCAATCCTCAGGTCACCTCCTCCATATATCAAAACTAAATCCTTAGTCCTTCTCAAGTACTTAAGGATAGCATTGACTGCTGCCCAGTGATCTAATCCTGGATTAAATTGGATTTGTTAGTCACACTAACAGCATATGCAATATCCAGCCTTGTACACAACATGGTGTACATTAGACTTCCAATAGTCGAAGCATATGGAATCTTTGCCATATTTACCATTTCTTCAGGTGTCTTGGGAGACATATCCTTAGCATGGTGGATATCGTGCCTCACAGGCAACAATCCCTTCTTGGAATCTTGCATGATGAATCGCTGCAACACGCATTCCAAGTACTTTCTTTAAGAGAGCCCTATCATTCTCATCGATCTATTTCTATAGATATGAATACCAAGAATATAGGTTGCTTCTCCTAAATTTTTCATGGAGAAGTTCTGGGATAACTAAATTTTCACATTTGTGAGCATGTCTATGTCATTTCCAATTAATAAGATATCATCCACATAAAGTACAAGGAAGGTGATGGCACTTCCACTAACCTTTTTGTACATACGTGGTTCATCTTCATTTTTTATGAAATCAAACTCCTTGATAGTCTCATCAAAATGAAGATTCCAACTTCTCAATGCTTGCTTAAGTCCATAAATGGATCTCTTAAGCTTGTACACTTTGGAACGATCTTGAGATTCAAAACCTATAGGTTGTTCCATGAAAATGTTTTCTTCAATGTGTCCATTAAGGAAAGCAGTTTTGACATCCATTTGCCAAATCTCATATTCATAGTGTGCAGCAATAGCTAATAAAATTCGAATAGATTTAAGCATGGCTACAGGAGAAAAAGTCTCATTATAGTCAATTCCTTCTTGTTGGTGAAACCCTTTTGCCACAAGCCTAGCTTTATAGGTTCCCACATTTTCGTCTGCACCAATCTTTCACTTGAAGACCCATTTATTCAAAATCAGTATAATACCTTCAGGAGGATCAATAAGTTCCCAGACTTGGTTGACATACATGGAATCCATTTCGAATTTCATGGCTTCTAACCATTTTGAAGAATCTATATCGGATATATCTTCTTCATATGTAGTAAGGTCAACAGCTTGACCAACTCCTTTATAAATAAACAACTCTTGTTCATTCTTATGACGAATCCATATCTCTCTAGAGGGCGAGATATTCTACTAGATCTTCAAGGAATTTGAGTGGATGTATTATCAATTGGTACCTCCTCATTAGGTTAATCTATTTCCATATGATCATCTTGTTGGATCTCTTTGGATGACTCCTCATCCAAAACTATTTTTCTTCCTTTGCCATCTTCTTGAAGAAACTCTTTCTTAAGAAAAATGACATCTTAGCTAACAATTATTGTTTACTCAGTAGGAATATAAAAATAGTATCTTAAACTACCTTTAAGATATCCAACAAACTTTCATATATATGTTTTCAGCTTTTTGATGTGTGCTGGACAACCCCAAATCTTAATGTGATTAAGACTCGATTATCTACTATGCCATATCTCATACGGTGTAGTAGAAACAAATTTAGAAGGAACCCTATTAAGGATATATGATGAAATTTCAAGTGTAAATCCCCAAAAGGAGACAGGCAAGTCAGTATAGCTCATCATTGATCGTACCACATCCAATAAGGTACGATTTCTCCTTTCGGATAACCCATTTAACTGAGGCATTCCTGGAGGTGTTAACTGTGATATAATGATATTTTCCTTCAAGAAGTCCTTAAATTTGGTACTTAAATATTCACCACCTCGATCTGATCAAAGGGTTTTAATATTTTTCCCGATTTAATTTTGAACTTCTTTCATGAATTCTTTGAACTTTTCAAAAGATTCATGTTTGTGTTTCATCAAATAAATGTAATCGAACCTCGAAAGGTCATCCGTAAATGTGATGAAATACAAATACCACCATCTAGCCATTTCTCTAAATGGTCCACATACATCACTATGTATGATTTCCAAAACATCCTTGGCTCTTCCACTTTGTCCCACAAAGGGTGACCTAGTCATTTTACCTTGAATACAAGATTCACAAATTAGAGTAGGGTCATTTCTAATTTGTTCTAGGATCCTCATTTTCTCCAACTTTGTAATCCTATCTTCAGCTATATGACCTAATCTAAGATGCCAAGTTAATTTTAAAGTAGATTCAGGTTTAATTATGGCATTTATATGAGTTTTTCTTGGATAAATATTGTTAACACCATTATCAAGATAATATAGACCATCAAGTACACAACCCATACCAACAAGTTTGTTTTCAAAATACATTTCACAAATAGTATTTTTTAAATAAAATCTCATATCTGATATTAGTTAAACATGAAATAGAAATTAAGTTCTTAAAAGCATTAGGTATGTATAATAAGTCCTTTAACAACATTACATGATCTCTTAGATCAATTGATGTAGACCTTATGGCCTTGGCAGCAACACTTGCTCCATTTCCAAGCCTTAAGATCATCTCACCATCTTCTAAGCTTTCACCACTTGTCATTACCTGTATAGAAGCACAAATATGAGAACTTGCACCACTATCAAGTATCTAAGCAATGGATGAGCTAGATAATGCATTAGAATTAGAATGAGCAAGAGACATACCTTCATAAGGTTTAGCCTTCTTCTTATTCTTTCTCTCCTTTTCCTTTAAGTATTCCAAATACTTTGGACAATTCCTTTTCCAATGCCCTACACCATCCCAATGGAAACACTTTCCTTGTGTAGCACCTTCTTGTGTAGGAATGGCTTTCTCCTTACTAACACCCCCTGTAGGTTTAGGTTTAGATGCACTCTTTTTTCCTTTCCTCTTCTTAGTCCCACTAGAAGAAGCAACAAGAGCAGCCTCTTTACCCTTTCGACTTTTCATGTCCTTTTAGGTAATGACAAGATTTCTATGTAATTCAGCAAGAGTGCACTCAATCTTATTCATATGAAAATTCATGATGAAATTAGAGAAAGAGTCCGGTAAGGATTGTAGGGTCAAATCTGTTTGAAGGTCGACATCCATAGAGAAGTCTAAATTCTCTAATTGCTCAATGAGCCCGATCATCTTATAAGCATGTGGCCCGACCCTCTCACCCTCTAGCATTTTGGCTCAGAATAATTCCTTAGATATCTCATATCTTGTAGTGCGACTTTGCTCACCATAAAGTTCTTTTAGGTAAAGTAAAATGTCATGCACCTCATCCATATGCTAATGTTGTTTGTGTAGTTCCCTATTCATGGAAGCTAACACAATGCATCTTTATGATAAATGATCATTTTTCCACTTTATCAAAGTCTCTTGTTCCTCAGGACTAGCCTCATCTGGCAAAGGTCTAGGAACCAGCTGATCAAGCACATAGATAATCTTTTCATAAAAGAGCACAAGTCTTAAACTCCTAAGCCAATCTACATAATTTTGTCCAATGAGACGATTTTCTTCTAGGAGGCATTAGGAAGGTATTCTAGGTGATGAACTCCTATAGTATGAAGCTCAATCTAGAAAAGTGTGCATTCTTTATTCAGAGAGGAAAAATTTTAAGATATAAGGTTAATGAAAATGGAGTCGAGCCAAACCCAGATAAAGTCAAAGCCATTTTAAAGATGGGCCCCTCAAGGTACGTAAAAGAGGTCCAGAAGTTGACGGCCAAACTGATAGCCTTGAATTGATTCATGTCAAAGTCTATTGAAAAAAGACCTGCTTTTTTCAGAAAATTAAGAAAGAATGTCACTTTTGAATGGATGGAGGATTATCAAAAGGTGCTAGAAGATCTCAAGGCCTTTATAACCTTATAGCAGGTTCTCAGCAGGCCCTAATGTGAGGCCCCGTCTGAGCCCATGAGATTTCCTGACTCACCTTCAAGTTTATGGCTGGAGGAAACTGACCACATTCAGATTGTGTATGGCATCACGATTATAACAAGTCCCACTTTGGTACACTCCACATGTGTTAGTTGGTGTGCACTGTGATGTGTTTGAGTCGCCACTTAATTATTTTCCTTAGGTGATTAAGAAACTAATTTAACTCCATTTAGAAAATTAGTTATTTTACCCAATTATTTTAGAAAAGGCAAGCTTGTGAACCATAGTTGGGTTCGGAGATTCGTGACTTGATAAAAACATTCATAAAAAAAAAGATTTTTCCAATTCTTAATAGTTTTAACTTTAGAAAAACATGTATGGTTTCAGTTTAAATCATTTTCATGTATGCATGGAACACTTCATGATTAATGAGCAATTATTAACATGGCAAGTATGATACATGGGCAGAGATTTTATGCATATCAATATTAACAATGAAAATTATAAAGGTAGGAATTAAACAGGGATCCCCCCTCCAGTCTTGAAAGGTTATAGGGAGGGCACACATCCCTAATAAAAGGAATAAAAAGTGAAAGCATAAATGAAAGGAATTACATCAAAAATAGCACATACACAGTGGATCCTTTCTCCAGTCTAAACGAATCTGGGAAAGGCACACATTCCCTAAAATTAATTACAAACCCAAATACAAGTACTTATGTTACAAAAAGTAGTAAGAAAAATAACATAGAAAATGAAATAAATAACAATAATAAAATAATAAAATAAAGAAAAGGGAAAAATAAAAGAAAAAGCATTTTTGGAGTTGAAACCTTCTGAAAATGCTTGTCGGCATATCCCTTTGAATGAGAATCAAACCCCACCCCATTCTCTCTTCTCACGAAGGGTGAGGTTGTTCTAAAAAATAATGGGTTGGTGGTTTGGTTGGTTTAGAAGCTAATTCATTTTATTATTAAAAGAAATAACCAGAAAGGCTTTTAATCAATTCAATTTTTAATTAAAAACTAATTTTGATTAGTGTGAGATTGCTTAGTCATTTTTAGTGCTTTAATTTGAGTCATTTTATAAAAATGAATTTTGATAATATAAAAATGCCTTACAAGGATTAAGGGCTTTCTTCAGAACCAAAAGATAAGAATATTGTATCATATTTACCTTTGGCTTACGGTACTTGGGGACTGGCTTTTCTGGTGGCTTGATGAACCTAGATCAAGTCTCCATTGTGTTTGGTAGGGATTGTTTGTCATCTGACTGAAGTGAGACTTGTGACCGGTGAATTATTTGTCTGATTGAAATCATTAGAAAATGAATGCTTTTGGTCAAATTCTAGTGTTTTGGTATGATTTTGTGTGGTTTCGCTGTCTAAAAATAAATGAAATGATTTTGAAGAGGGTATTAGAGTGTCTAGAAAAGTCCATTAAAAAGTGTCAAAAACTTACCCGGGGGGTCAAATTATAAAAATCGTGTTAGAAAAGCCAGGAAATTGGGACTCATGCATTTAGGGCCAAACGCATGAGTTACTACGTAAATGCATACATTTAGCCCCAAACGCATGTGTTTAGGCCCAAACTCGTGGGCCTGGTTTTCTCTGTCCGATCCGGTTTGATTGGATTTAATTTTTTAGCTTTTCTGGGTTTGTTCGAGGTCTAATTTAAGCACTGTTTAAACCATTGGGCTCATATTAAATGGCTAGATTTAGGGGTGCAAAAATATGGGTTCCTTGAGAATATGTCCAGATATGTAAAATTTTCCATGTAAACCTTGTAATCTAAAATTTTGATCTTAGGGGTTCCTCGAATACAACAAAGGGGCGCTGCCCCCTTGACCCCCGTTCTGCTCCTAAACCCTTAAGTCTAGATGAGAGTCATAAGGTGACTAATGATTTCGATGGTACAAAATTGAGGGTTCACAATTACCCCTCATTAGAATTAGCTTCGAATAGAGGGTGATTCTGTTGATGAACTTATAGGTTCCATGTCAGATTATGAGCTTGTGATCATGCTATATCAATTTTTGGGCTTATGAAAAGTTATCATTTTCTTAGCTTATGGCCATGTCAAATTTTGGGCTTATCGCCATATTGAAGGCTATTGCCATGTCAGTTCTGGGCTTACGGTGTACCAATTTTAGGGATTCCAAACGTTGTATTTATCATGAAGATCTTGGTGATCATGCCATATGAACTTATGGGCTTGTTGGATGTTTGAAGTTATGTTGTGTGACGCTTTGACCTTGTATGATTCTAAGCTTTGATAGGTACCTTTGCGTTGCGGGTGAAGACTCGTTTGAGAGGATGCCTTCATATATATATTGGATGATGGTAAATTTTAAAGGGAGATGCATGCTTAGTATGGCTCATTGTATGTCTTTATTTTTGTAAAAATCTTTGTATTTTGTAAAAGTCTGATGTTCGTTTGAAATTTCAGCTTTTCCTAAAATTGTGTTGCATGAAAATTTGTTTTTGAGAAATAAAACATTTTGTGAGTTTCCCCCATAAGTGGTGCCATACTTTAGCCACATTATGCATGGATAGTGCTAGAAATTGGACCAAGTGAGCAGAATTAACCTCGGGAAGTATGGGTGAGTGCTTTGCCGACGCTTAGCATCGTTAAAATTTATTGGTATTTTCTAAATGCTTGTATTAGATTTTGGGATCCGGTTGACCACATTTTTCTATTTGGGGCAAGCATGGATGAGATGTGTTCGACCTTTAAAGGATTTTTAGCTTTGCCCGGTACAAGTCCCAAGGCTGACTGGATGTTCTAGTCGAAAGGGTAGAGTATTTCAATTCTTTCCAAAAGGTTATTGGATTTAAGCACAGAGGATGCTTCGAGTATCATGAAAGACAATTTTGTTGACCAGTCTGCTTTGGCCGATATGTTTTGGGAAGACTCCAAGGACCCTATTTGGTCAGCTAAGAGGCTAAAGGCTTTTGTTTTTGGTTTAACTGCGGGTTATATTTTTATAGGCCCTGTTGGATGCGAAGGTGGTTGATCTGATACCGAAGATGGGTAAGGGAAAGTTAATTATGGGCATGATTTTGGCTGAGATGCTATTGAGCCTTGATCATCATTACAGTTCGAGAGGACCTTAGACCATTAGTCTGATTTTACTCTAGGTACTTAAACTTTTCATTGTTTGTCTATTTCAGCATGTATGAGGCTATTTTTTACTGTTATGTCTGTTTTCAGATTTAGTTGAGGGACCATCTTAAGATTGTTCCTGGTCTTCCCCCTGGGTCAAAAGACTATTTTCCATCTTGGTACCGGACTAAGATGGTTATCATCAGCTTCCCTACTGAGAGGGAAGTGTTAGTTGATGGAGTTGAGTCCTTCTGATCTTCTTTGGAGGCCTAATTAGTATACCATTAAACATTTTATGCCAAGGAATCAAAGGTACAAACATATATATCTGCTTGGTTTTTAGGAGGTGACTTAGCATCAAGCTACCCGAGTTCTTCATCAAATAGGACACAATCAAGATGTGCCCCTAGATGGCCAACTTTTCGAGGTGGCTGTTGTGAATGCCAAAGTGGCTAGAGCTATTCTCAAGTGTTATATTTGTGACTTCACAAGGGCAATGTTGATTCCCAGTGATGACTATTGCAAGCTTCTAGAGTATACCGAGTGGTGGATTGATACATGCTGGCAAAAGGAGAAGCTAAAGCGTTATGCCCTTTTGACCGAGATCAAAGAATGAGCCTGGATTTAAACTTAGATTTTAGAATTCATTTGTTTTATTTTATTTTTTATTTCTATCTCAAGTATCTTGTTTTGGGTGTTCCAAAAGAAGAATAAGACCTCAATAAAATGTATTTATTTTATTTAGGCTCTTATTCTTTCCTAAGCCCCCCTTTTTGGATTTTCAACTTAGCGAGTTGCCTTTATTGTTGCCTAGATTTCCTTTTCAATTTTCAGTCTAACAGGTTATACCCATAATTTTACCTAAGTCGCCCACTTAGGTTTTCAGCTTAGCAGGTTTTGTTCTTGTTTCTAATTTTATTTGTTCATTTTTAACTCTTGCATGTAATGTTAAAGAGCCCAAATGAGATTAAACATGGGGTTTTATTGAATGCTTTGGATTGTACCCAACGAGGGCTGCCTACCTATCTCCTTAAAAAGATTTTGAAAAATGAAAAACATAATGATTTTTGGAGAATCAGGTCTATATAGTTCTTGTTACAATAATATGATGCCTGAATGCATGCTCATGTAACAAGAACACTAGATGAAGTATTTCTTGAGTTGGTCGAGGTTTATTGGATGATTGAACTCATTATTGTTTGACAAGATCTTTTTAATGATATATGGTCCTTTCTAAGGAGGTCTAAATTTCCCTTGAGGGTCTTGCATGACTTGCATGATTTCTTTAAAGACTAGGTCACCTTCTTGAAGATTGCGATTTCGAACCCTTTCATTGAAATGCTTCGCAAGCCTTATCTAGTAATTCTAAGTATGATGAATTGCTTCCAACTTTTTCTCATTGATTAGGTTGAGTTGGTCATAATAGGCCTGCTGCCATTTAAGTTCAATGATCTGAGCTCCTTGAAGAACTCTTGTCATGTGAATTTTCAACTCTATGAGGAGGACTGCTTCCATTCCATTGACTAATGAGGAAGGTGTGGCTCTAGTAGCCAATTTGTATGTAGTTTTGTACCCAAGAAGGGCACTTGGTAAGTGTAGATGCCAACCTTTGTGACTATTGATCATTTTCTGAAGCATGTTCTTTAATGTTTTATTGGTAGCCTCAACTGCACCATTAGTCTGAGGTCTGTATAGTGAAGACTTGTGATGTTCGATCTTTTCCTTCTTCAGGAGAGTGGCTACTTCCTTCTGAAAATGGGAACCATTATCTGAAATGATTTCATGTGGGACACCATACCTTGCGATGATATTACTTTTGATAAACTGGGCCACCTTCTTTGAGTCCAAGACTGGGTAAGGTGTCGCTTCAACTCATTCGGTAAAGTAGTCAATGGCTACCAGGATGTACTTATGGCCAACGGATGATTTCGGTGAAATCTTGCCAATGACATCAATGCCCCAAATAGTGAAAGGCTAAGGAGTTGAGATCGATTAAGAAAAGAAGTAAAAAGCTTTTGAAGCTTGGCATATTCCTAGAATTTTAGGCACCTTCGGGCAAACTGCGCAAAATCTCCATTCATGGTTAGCCAGTAATAGCCTTGATTCATGATTTTGTAAGATAGGGCCCACCCATTCATGTGAGTACATCTGTCCCACCATGGATCTCCTCCATGATTTTACTGGCTTCTTCATCGGAGATGCACCTCAGTTGGATGTCGTTCTAAGTTTTCTTGTAGAGAATGTCACCCCTTGGGATGTATCCGCTGGCCAATTGCCTTATGGTTCTCCTTTTCTATTTAGAGGCCCCTTCAAGATATTCACCTATTGTGAGACATATGTAAATGTCCCAATAGTAGGGATTTTCCTTAACTTCTTGGATATTTATGAAATGATCTTAAAAACGTAGTTCGCGCTTGATGCTTATCGAAATAGTATGAATAAGTGTGAGGCCCCATCCAAAATTAGCCTGCAGGATTTTCCAACGTGCCTTTGAGTTTATGGCTCAATGAAACCAACCATGAGGAGTCAGATTGCACATGGCATCATGTTTGCTCACAAGTCCCACATTTATGCATCCACATGTGTCCGTTGGCATGCACGTGGTGTGAAGTGTGAGGAGTCGCCTCTTAATTCTTTGAGAAAAATAGTTTTTCTATGGTGATTAAGAAACCATTTTGTGATAAACTCCATTTTTATGAATATTTTGATTAATTTTCCCAATTTAGAAAAGGTTTAGCTCTCAAACCAAAGTTGAGTTCGGAGATTCATGATCTGATAAAAACAATTTTAAGAAAAATATTTTTACCATTTTAAATAACTTTTGGCTTAATAAAATGTGATTTTTGTTAAAATATATTTCATGTATGCATGGCATATTACATGGTGCATGAACAAATAATCATGGCAAGTTATGATACATGAGCAGGCTGAAATATAAATGACAAATCATAAAGTGATAAAAGTAGGAAATAAATCAGGGGTCCTTCCTCTAGCCCACTTCAGGTTCTAGGGAAGGCACACATCCCCAAAGAAAATAGTAAATGACATTGTAAAAACAAGTAAATAATCAAGGGATCTCCTCTCTAGTCCTCATATCGGGAGGAGCACACATTCCCCAGTACAAAACCACAATTCAAATGACAATAATATAAAATAATCAAAAGTGCAACAGATTGAATAAGCAGCAATAATAAACAAAATAATAACAAAAATTTTAAAAAAAGAATAATAAAGGAAAAATAAAGAAAAGCTGGTTTTAGAGTTGAATCCATTAGAAGGCTTGCCGGTGTATCCCTTTGAATGGGAATCAAACCCCACATTGTTCTCCCTTCTCATGAAGGGTGGGGCTATTCTGAAAATAGTGGGTGGTTTGGTTGTGTGTTCAGAAGTTAACCAATTTTAGTTAATAAAATCGTTAACCGAATAGGTTGTTAATCAAACTGAGTTTTAATTATAAAAAATGATTTTTGAAGTAATGAAATTGCTTAAGTTTATTTTAGGGCTTAGTACGATTCGCTTTCATGAAAAATGGAATTTTAATAAACACATGCCTTAGCTCAGAGTTAAAGAGCTTATACTAGTTCATTTTTATGGAAAACAGAATTTTGATGAAGCATGCCTTAATTCAGATTAAAAGAGCTTAATTAATTCGAAATTAAAGGGAAAATAAGCATATTGTGCCCAATTTACCTTTTGCTTGCAGTATTTGGGAACTGGAGAGTCGAAAGGATTGATGAAACCAGAGCGGGTCTTTGTTGTGTTTCGCAAGGACTAATGTTTGTCTATCTGAACTGGAATTGCAGGAACTGAATTGCTGAGCTTATTGGAATCAAAGTGATTTTTGTGAGTTCTGATAATTAGGACTATATTTGGTGAGAATTGTATTGTTTAGGAGGTGTTTAGGAGTGTCTAAATGTGTATGGAGAGTGAAAAATGCAGCTAAAAAAGTTGGAACCGGAACAGTTCTGAAAGTCAGAATTTATAAAAAGGTGTGCCAAAAACCCTAGGAACCACACGCGTGCATTTTAGCAAAATGCATTGTGTTTGCACCAAATGCATGCATTTGGCCCAAAACGTATGTGTTTGGTTCAAACATAGTGCGTTTGGTCCAAACACAGTGCGTTTGGTCTAAACACATGCGCACTAGGTCTGGTTGACTAGGCCCGAATTTCTAAGTCTCGTTCAATCCATTTCGATTCAATTTTTTAGGTTTTCTAAGTTTGTTTAAGTTCGATTTGAGCTCGGTTTGAACCGTTGAGCTTATATTAATAGGCCAAATTTAATGGTGTGAAAATTAGGGTTCACAATAAGGAACCCATTATGTATTTCTATCATAGATGCCAAAGTTGCCAGTGCATTGATGAATCTATTTTAAGTTCTTGGTATGTAGTGAAAGGACAAAGCATCAAAGCTACTTTCCAATTCCTTGAGGTGCTTATGGTAAGGAACCGATCACTCCTTTATGATCTTCCATTTTCCTAAGGCTTGGGAGACTATAAAATTTGAATCACCGTATACCTTCAGGTTCATGATTACAATTTGAATGGTTGATTCTAACCTAGAGATGCATGCTTCGTATTCGGCCTTGTTGTTTGTTACCTCAAAATCTAGTTTGATTGCCATAGGTAAGTTTTCACTGGTAAGTGTAAGGAACACCATCCTAGCACCATATCCTTTATGGTTGGCTCCTCCATCAAAGTATAACTTTCATGGCTCACTCTGAAGGACTAAGATGTCTTCATCGGAAAATTCATGTTCTTCCCAATGATCATCCGTTAGGATGGCGGCCAGTTGATCGATAATAACACTCCTCTTATTAGCTTTCCTCTGAACATATTTGAGGTCATAGGCTACCAGGACTACCATCCATCTTACCATCTTACTATTGAGGATAAGTTTCTCCATGAGATATTTGAGCGGACTCTTGTTAGTGAGGACATGTGTGATATATACCCCCAGATAATGCCTCAGTTTGTGGCATACCCATACCAGAGCCAAGCAAAGCTTTTCAATGTAACTGTACTTGAGTTCAAGAGCTAGCATTCTCTTGCTCAATTAGTATATGGTGCTTTCTTTGTGTGAATTCGGGGCGTTTTGTGCCAGCATTGCACCCATGGCTTCATTAGTAACTGTATGGTAGAGCAGTAGTGGTTTTCCAAGCCTAGGAGGCTGCAGAACTGGCAGATTTAGAAGGTATTGCTTGATCTATTCGAAGGCTACCTGACATTCCTCATTCCACTACTTGGAGGAATTTTTCTTTAGCAAGTTTAAAATGGGACCACAAGTATCTGCTAATTGGTTGATGAATCGACGTATGTATTGGAAGTGACCCAGGAACCTCCTTATCTCCTTTTCATTTTTAGGAGGCGACATGTCAAGGATTTCTTTGGATTTGGCGGGGTCTATCTCGATCCCTTTCTTGCTAACCATATGATCAAGGAACACTTCAGATAAGGCTCTGAATAAGCATTTGTTAGGATTGAGTTTGAGATTATATTATCTAAGCCTAAGGAAGAACTTCTCCAGTGCTTGCAGATGTTGTTCGACAATGGTGCCATCAATACCAATGTCATTGACATAAGCTTCTACTTCTATATACATCATGTCATGGAAGACTATAATAGCCATCCTCTAGTTGATGGCTCCTACATTCTTTAATCCAAAAGGCATGACTATAGTAGTAAGCCCCCACTCTGTGCAGAAGGTTGTTTTCTCCTTGTCTGGAGGATTAACTAGGATTTGATTATATCTAGCAGCCAGATCGATTAAAGAAACCATCTCTGAACCTCCTAATGCATCGATTAATAGGTCAATATAAGGTAAAGAGAAGTCATCTTTAGGGAAAGCCTTGTTTAGATATCTATAATCTACACACATCCTGACCTTCCCATCCTTCTTTGGCACTGGGATGATGTTTACCAATGGATAACTAATGGGTTCAATGAACTGATGAAAGAGCTACTTCAATACTTCCACTTTGATTAGGATAGACCAAGTCGGCTTCATGCACTTGAGCTTCTGCTTGACAGGCTTATAATCTAAGTAGGTTGGAATCTTGTGAATGGCGGTGCTTGGATCAAGACCCGTCATATCACTAGGCTTCTAGGCAAAGTAGCTTTCAAACCTTTTGATGGTGGATTTCATATCCTATTTATTCAAACATACAGATGCAATACATGTGTTTTTAGGCATGTCATGAGTGCCAGTGTTTATGGGCTCTTTAACTACATCTTTTATTTCATTTATTATTTTGTTCTCTTTTTTTTATTGATTGAGGTCAAATTCATTAGTTAGAATATCAAAAGAAGATAAAGAGCAGACTCATAACAAGAAAATTTGGTTATTTTATTGATTGAAATAGGGGACAGGTCCACAGTTACATTAAATTCATAATTAAAGCTCGTTGGACCAGTTACATCATATTCAGACTCAAAAGAAGTTGAAGAAGAAGACTCAGACTCAGTGTCGAACTCAGACTCAGTCTCTGATTTGGATTCAGTGACTTCAGAATGGCTTGCTTCATAGTGCCAATTTTTTAGTTTTCCTATGGTAGGCTTGATCAAGGTAAAGAGGTCAGCTTTTTTCTCCTTGTCAATTAGGACAACTATTTTGCCAAAGAGGTTAGTTTCCAAGTTTTCTTCATAATCCTCAGTCAAAAAGTAAATAGGCTTGCAGTCTTCAGAAGTTAGCTTTACATAAGAGAAGAGCTCGAAACTAGGAATCTTTATACCAATCACAAGTAAATCCATAGCTCAAAAAAAGCACAATAAGGAACTATCTCTCCCTCTTTGACAAAGTATCCATTTAGAGTTCTGAAGTAAGGTCTCAGGGGATAGTCAGCTTCTCCCCTTTTGCTAGCTATGAGGCATCTTTCTCTCACCTTAGCTTTTGCCTCCTCAATTTCATCGTCAGTAAGGTGGTACCTTAAACCAAAATGTGGAATAGAAGATAGGTACTCATCAAAAGATTTCATCCCTTGTTGGTTCTTTCCCAGGCCCATACCAGGGAATTAGGACATATGCTTGAGAATGTTTCTAATCATTGGATTATTGTATGGGTCAAAGTCCAGAGAGATTGCCTCTTTCAAGTCTTCAGCAGTATCGATGAATTATACAAATGAGAATCCAGATAAAGGATATGCTGGTAGCTCAGGTTGGATCACTAAAATGGGAACTATGTCTAGGACTTTAGATTTTCCAAATGTGTCTGCTTTTATGGTTACTATCCCACTCTTCAATGGAAACTTGACCCTTTCATGTAGAATTAAGGGCATAGCCTTAGCTTGATGGATCCAAGGTCTTCCCAAAAGTAGATTGAAATAGAAAGGCACATTGATGACTTGGAATGGTATTTTGAAATTGGTTGGGGCCATGGTGACGATCAGAGTTTCCACCCCCATAACTTCTCTTTTTAAGTTATCATAAGCCCAAACAATCTTATCGGATGGATTAAAGTCGGCAGCACCCAAACCTAAGCAACTTGTAACCTTGAGTGGGCAGATGTTAAGTGTAGACCCATTAACAACTAAAGTCATTAGGATAGTCTTCCTCTTGTGATAGCTGTGATGTAAAGGCCATCATTTTGAGGTCCCTTGAATGGGATTTCATTATCAGTGAAGCAAATAGATGCCCCTTTGGTGGAACTGGTGATAGAGGCCACCAGAGTTTCTGAAGATATGTCGCATGAGGTTTGACATTAACTCAGCGCCTTACAAAGAGCTTAATAGTGAGGATAGGATGCCATGAGCAGACTCCATATTAAAATATTTGCTTGGGTCTTTTTCAAATGTTTGAGTAAGGGATCCTCTTTAGGTTTAGGAGTTCCCTTGTTTTGGACCACGGGTTGGCTTGCAGATGGGGGAGCAGCAAGTGTTTGCATTATCCTCCCACTTTTAGTGATAGCATCAATTTCATTACAGAGGTGTCTTAGGTTAATGATGACATAAACCTCCCTAAGGAAGGTTAGCCAATCGAGAGAGAGTAATTTGGGGAGATGGACTTCCCTAAGGAAGGTAGGTAGGTCCTCTCCAGTGTAATGAAAATTACTCAGGGGTACAACATCAAAGATGAGGTGTGTGGAATACCTCTCATCAAATTCTTCCAAGATTGCATTCACATTATGTTCAGGTAGGGGATTTGTGCCGATGTTTTGAGTGGATAGAAGGAGCTCATTAGCTCAATTCAGATCTTGAATCTTATGTCTATGGGCCTTGCAATCTTCAGTTTCATGCATAAACCCTTGATGATAGTCACATCTCTATGACATGTTGAAATTCTTGGGCAGTAGATTTGGAATGGACTTACGCTCCAAAGGTTTGAATGCATCTTTCTTCAAACATTCCTTAAAAAGGAAACCCAGTGTTAAGCCTCTCAAGTTGGTGAATTCTCTCCATTTGATTTGAATGGGTTTATGGGCTAAAATTGCATTGACTCCGCTCTCTTTTTGAGTAACATTTGCTTTTCTGAATCGGGAGGACGAGGTTTGGGTTTCGTCCTTGATGAGGCCAGAGTCAACACCATCTTCAAGTTGTGTGCCAACATTCACTAAGGCTTTGAAATCTAGGAGATATTGTGTCATCAATCTGTCTCGATGCACAGGCGATATGTTCTTGATAATGATGTTGATTTGTTCTGAATCAAATGGTCTATTTACGATTTTAGAGGCTTTCTTCCTCCATCTAGTTATAAAAGCAGAAAAGGTTTCTTTTAGGAGTTACTTAGTAGTTTCCAAATCCCTTCTTTTAACATCAATTTCTTAATTATAAGAATATTGTTTTACAAATTCATTAAAAATAGACTCCCAGGTCAGTTTCTCAAATTCATCTAGTTGAATAAACCAATTCAAAGTCGCACCAGTAAGCAACTATTGAAAGAGCTTAATAAGGAGCTCACCTTCAATGCCCAAATGGCGTAATGTCCCATCATAAATCCTCATATGGGTGTTGGGGCAAGAAGTTCCATCAAACTTCTCAAATACGGGCATCTAGAACTTGGGAGGAAGCCTGGCACTGGGAAATGGACTTAGGACCTTTACATCATGACATTCTCTTTCTTCTTGAGGGAATTGAGGGTCCTCTGTATCTCTTCATAATTTTCAGCCATAGATTTGAATAGTGGATGGTCTTGGGCCCCCTTTGGGAAAGGATTCGCAGTAGGGGCAGTCAGAGTAGTGACTCTACGGTCAGTTTGTGGAGGCAAGACAATTACTTCATCAACTATAGGTTCCTTTCTAAATTTGACAAAGTGGAAGCATGGTTGACCGGTTGAACCCTAAACTGAGTCATTATAGCTTGTAATTTGCTCAGAATAGTCTACTCTTGGGCTTGCATCATTGCAGTCATGGTCTCTTATTGCTTTTTCATAGTCTCATCTTATTTTCTGAGGATTTTAGCAAGCATGGTAGCAACATTGGCAGGTGGAGCAGAGGTTGTCGCATTAGCAGTAAGGTTGGGGGTGGTGTTGTCTCCAGTGTTCGACATTTTAACCTTTGAAAAAAATAAAAAGTAGGGTATCAGCTTTTTGAAAAAGTAGGCCATTAGCAGACAGGTTTGTATGAAAAAAGGAGGGGTAAGTTTTTAGGGAACTTTTCTGGAACAGTTCATTCAGTCCAATTCCATTTTGATGTAGTATGCATGAATGAAAAAGATTTCATGATGACAGACATACAATCAGAGTTTAGGGTCCATGAGACCTAGAGTCAACTCTAATCATTACATGAGAGCTTGGTGTTTTAAAGGTTCCTTAGCTACTAGAGGTATGATATACCTAACCATACGTGAATTAAGTATGTGGCAACCTTTTTTGGGTCCAACAGCTATGTGCAACCTCGTTATCCCAACCGAAAGGATCAGAGGGTACGCCTTGGAGTTGGATGATTTCACTATCGGCAAAGCAGTACCAATAAGGGAAGCTCAATCGATCCTACTTTCTATCTGAGTTTTCCTGAATTAAAGGAGCCTGTGAAGTGATGCATGAAACTTACTTCCATACAGTGTTAAGCCAGAATTGTTTTTATCAAAAAATAATCCATTTAGTTTTGTCGGTTTCAAACATCTCCAGTGGAGTCGCCAGCTATGAGGTCCCATCCGAGCTCGCGGGATTTCCTAGTGTGCCTTCAAGGTTGTGGCTTCAGAAAACTGACCACGTGGAGTCAAATTGTGAATGGCATCATGATTATGGTAGGTCCCACTTTTGTACACTCCACATTTATTCATTGGTGTGCATGGGTGATGAGTTTGAGTCGTCACTTAATCTTTAAGAAAAACTATTTTCCTTGTGTGATTAAGAAATCAATTTAACTCCATTTAGAAAATATATTATTTTATCCAATTATTTTGGAAAAGGCAAGCCAGCAAACCATTGTTGGGTTCGGGGATTCGTTATTTGATAAAAACGTTCAGAAAAAAAAAAGATTTTTCCAATTCTAAATAGTTTGGCCTTAAGAAAAACATATATGGTTTCGGTTAAAATCATTTTCATGTATGTATGACATACTTCATGACTAATAAGCAATTGTTAATATGGCAAGTATGATGCATGGGCAAAGATTTTATGCATGGCAATATTAACGATGAAAATGATAAAAGCAGGAACTAAACAGGGGTCCCCACTCTAGCCCAGAAAGATTCTAAGGAGGGAATATATCCCTAATAAAAGGAATAAAAAGCAAAAGCAGAAATGAAAGGAATTACATCAAAAATAGCACATACACAGGGGATCCTTTTTCCAGTCCAAACGGATCTGGGAAAGGCACACATTCTTCAAAATTAATTATAAAACCAAATACAAGTAGTTATGTTACAAACAATAGTAATAAAAATAACATAGAAAATGAAATAAATAAAAATAATAAAATAAAGAAAAGGGAAAAAGAAAAGAAAAAACATTTTTGAAGCTGAAGCCTTTTGAAAAGGCTTGCCGGCGTATCCCTTTGAATGGGAATCAAACCCCATGCCATTCTCCCTTCTCTCGAAGGGTGGGGTTGTTCTAAAAAATAGTGGGTTGGTGGTTTGGTTAGTTCAGAAGCTAATCATTTTATTATTAAAAGAATTAACCCAAAAGGCTTTTAATCAATTCAGTTTTTGATTAAAATTGATTTTGATTAGTGTGAGATTACCTAGTCATTTTTAGGGCTCTAATTTGAATCATTTAGAAAATTAAATTTTCATAATATGAAAATGCCCTATACGAATTAAGGGCTTTATTTAGAACCAAAAGACAAGAAATATGGTACCGTATTTACTTTTGGCTTATAGGACTGGGAGATTGGATATTTTGATGGCTTGATGAACCTGGATCGTGTCTTTGTTGTATTCGAAGGGGATTGTTTGTAGTCTGATTGGAGTGAGACTTGTGATCGTTGAACTATTCATCTGATCATAATTGTTGAAAAATGAATGCTTTTGGTGAAATACTGGTGTTTTGGTATGATTTTGTATGGTTTCAATGTCTAAAAATACGTGAAATACGTCAGAGTGTGTGGAAAAGTCTGTTAAAAAGTGTCAAAAACTAACCCGAATGGTCAAATTTATAGAAAATCGTGTCGAAAAAGTCAGAAAATCGGGACTCGTGCATTTAGTGCCAAATGCATGAGTTACTGCCTAAAGCATATGTTTAGGGCTTCACACATGCGTTTAGCCCCAAACGCATGCATTTGGGCTTTAACTCATCCGTTTTGGCCCAAACGCATGGGCCTAATTTTCTGAGTCTGGTCCGGTCTGATTCAGTTCATTTTTTTTTACTTTTCTAGGTCCGTTCGAGGTCTGATTTGAGCACGGTTTGAACCATTGGGCTCGTATTGAAGTGCCAGATTTAGTGGTGCAAAAATATAATTTTTCCTTGAGAATATGTCCAAATATAAAATATTCTTCTTATAAACCTTACAATCTAAAATTTTCATCTTAGAGGTTGCTCTGAATGCAACAAAGGGGCGCTGCCCCCTTGACTCATGTTCCGCTCCTAAACCTTTAAGCCTATATGAGAGTCATAAAGTGATCGATGATTATGGGGGTGCAAAATTGAGGGTTCACACCTTACCAGGCAAAGGGCTACTATTATACCTTTCAGCTTCACCACATGTCACCAATTCGATACTAGTCCGAGAAGAAAGAGGTGTGTAAAGATCCGTATACTATTTTAGTAAAGAGTAGAAGTGAACTATAGACCACTAAAGAAACTTACCTATTCCCTACTATTGTCTTATAGAAAATATTAGGTATACCTTCTAGCACATCAGAGGGTGGTAATCACAGACAAGCTAGTGTAGAAGGTATGCATAAACCGAAATTGTCGAGATGGATGTTGTGTGGGTTCATGGAGTTAGGAGGATATAGCCTTCAACACCGGCTTAGGTCTGCCATCAAAGCATAAGCCTTAGTTGATTTCATTTCAGAATGCTCTTCCCTCTCCCCCCTCCCCCAATATATAAAAAAATGAGAAGCTAAGAAGTCCAAAGGTGGAGGCCCAAGGAAAATCATATCGGAATTATATGTAGATAGGGCTAATGGAGAAGGCGCAAGTGTTATATGGGTGGTCTTTAGGAGTGAAGCATGAGTGCTATTAGAAGTTGCACTGAAATTGGATTTACATACCACCAACAACAGAGTAGAGTATGAAGCATTAATCCAAGGTCTCACACTAACAGAGCATTTGCATATGGAGTTGTTACATGTGTGTAGTGACTCCAAGATAGTGTTAGAGCGTGTAAAACCGATTCATAGCAAGACACTCAGAATTGGCCAAGTATCAAAATGAAATTGGATAATCAGTTAAAGTAAGGGAAATAGAAAGGGATCCAAGTTAAATTTAGAAAATTCCCAAGAGATGACAATTCCAGAGTAGATAGCCTAAGTAAGCTAGTTGCAACCCATCCAATGAGGTTATCAAAGAAAATTTTTTTAGGGTGTCTTATCCCAACCTAGCATAAAAGAGCCTGAAGAAATCAAGGAAGTAGAAAGCAAAACTTATTTGATTAACCCAATTAGAGCCTATCTTAAAGAAGGAAAACTATATGAAGATCCCAATTTGGCCAAGAAGATTAAATAGAGAACTGCTAAGCAGAATATGTCCCGTGTGAAATACATGAAGGAGCTTATGGCATACATATTGGGGATAAAACACTTGCAATGAAAGCCATACAACAAGGTTACTTTTGGTCTACCATGAAAGAGGATGCAGTGAAACTAGTGAAAACTATGAAGCTTGTTAGAGGTTCAATAATCTAAATAGTGTACCAACAGAAGACCATGACCCTATCTATAGTTCATGGCCTTTCGCCAAATGGGGGATGGACATAGTGGGACCCTTTTCCACAACTACAAGGCAGAGGAAATTCCTCTTAGTGGCAGTAGAGTATTTTATAAAGTGAGTCAAAGTAGAAGCCCTTGATACCATCACAGTTGACATTGTAATAAAATTTTTATGGAAAAATATTATTTACAGGTTTGAAGTGCCTTACCGGCTTATTATCGACAATGAGAAGCAGTTTGATAGTGCCAAACTTAGAGAGTTCTGTGAAAATCTCAACATCAAACAACACTTTTCATCAATTTCCCATCCTCAGATAAACAGGTTATTAGAAGTCAAGAACCAAACAACCTTGGAAGGCCTAAAGAGAAGATTGGAAGGCTATGGAAAGAATTAGGAGGAAGAACTCTACTAGTCTTATGGGCTTATAGAAAAATGCTTAGAGAATTGATGTGCACTAAAAGCGACACCAGGAGTTTTAAAATTTATAATGCTCGACGACTAATTCTACCCTGGCTCTAGGCAAGTGCATCTATCGTTTGGGTAGTATAGCAGTAACGAGGTCGATCCACAGAGACACTGACGCACGTACCAGCTCAAACTTTAACCATTGTCTAGTTCACAATTAATCACGGATTAAGAATAGAAAATTAAAATCCTAAATCCTAAGGGATAACTTCAAGAACTTGCAAGACTAAGGATTAAACAAATATGAAATAGAGAATCTACCTAGACTTCGACTTGTATTTGAATATATTGCATAGACAACCAACAGCTCAATGAAAATTCAAGGCAATTATTAAG
>CAOJBK010941804.1:0-10810 GCA_948294925.1 Codiaeum variegatum | reverse complement strand
CCCCCCCCCCCCCCCCCCCCCCCCCCCCCCCCCCCCCCCCCCCCCCCCCCCCCCCCCCCCCCCCCCCCCCCCAGCCCTTCTTTTCTCCATTGAGCTTAACGTTGGTTTAGTTTAATTGTTCTTTGTTATTTCCCTTTTTTTTACTAATTCTCTTTTTGCAGGATGTTCTGTCTAGGGCAAGGTCTCACCAGGAAGTCGCGACGACCCTTCTCTCTGATCATAAAGAGATGGAGATGATTATTTTCTTCTATTCTTTACAGAATGAGAATCTTAAAAGTATTTTGATAGAGAAGGATCAGGCTCTTCAAGCTTCCTAAAAAGCTTTTGCAAAGGCGATTGCTGACGCTGAGGGTGCCCAACAAGAGAAGGGGAAGGCTCTAAAGGAATTTGAGGACCTTCGGGCTCAGCTGAAAGAGAAGGAGGAGCTTGTTGTCTCTTTAAACCAACATTTCTTCAATTCCAAAGGAAAGATCCATAGCCTCCAAGAAGATAAGGATAAGCTTCACCGTGAGCTTCACTTCTCTCGGAAGATTTTGAAGTCCGTGTCCAACCAAGCGAACAGGCATGCAGGAGGAGTGCACAGAGCCCTCAAGGACTTATTCACCTCTGATTGGCTGAAGAAGTATATCATGAGGAGGGAGGTCCTTCATGGGATGCTTTGGCACAATAAGAGCATGAAGGAGATCATAGCCAAACATCCTGAGGAGGCTAATGCTTTTAAGGTGCATGAGGCAAAGAAGGTCCTTGTCCCCAACATTGATGACTATCTTGGCATGTTGCCTCTGCCTTCCTCTCCTACCTTCGATTTTGACAAGTTTAAAGATCTTCCTGCTTCTTCAAGTGAAGATTTGGATGGTGATGTAGAACCCAATGAGGCCGGCTCGAATCCTCCATAGTCCTTTGAAAATTTTCTTTGATGTATTTCACTATGTAAAATTCTATATATTTCTTTTGTAAACTATTTTTATCAATGAATCTTCATTTACCTATTTTGTTTGAATGGTTGTGGCTTTCGTTCGCCGAAGCTAATTCAACTCCTTTTGGGCTTTATTCTTTGGCCTTTTATATATATATATATCAAAGTGTTTATAGATTTGAAGTGAGATCAATACTTCATCCTAGGCGAGGCTTATGTCCTTCATCTAGGACTTGGTGCCTTCCAAGGAAGGTCTTTTTCCCATTAGGTAGGTCTTATGTCATTCCTCTAGGACTTAATACCTCCCATGTAAGGTCTTTTTCCTTTCGAACAGGTCTTATATCCTTTGCCTAGGACTTAATGCCTCCCTAGGAAGGTCTTTTTCCTGTCGAGCAGGTCTTATGTCCTTCATCTAGGACTTAGTGCCTCATAGGGAAGGTCTTTTTCCTATCAAGCAGGTCTTATGTCTTACGTCTAGGATAGTGCCACCCAGGGAAGAACTTTTGCCTATTAAACAAGTCTTATAGAAAAATATTGATTATCAAACATATTTTGGGACTTTATAAGGCAAATTTTCATTAAACTCAATCTCATTGATAATGGATCTTCAAATGTTGTACACTCCATGTATGAGGTATCTCTATGCCTTATAGAGTTTCTAGTTTATATGTTTCAGGCCTGATCACTTGCTGAACTCTGAAGGGCATTTCTCATCACTAAATTGCCTTCTTTGAAACTTCTATTTTTCACCTTCATGTTAAAGTATTTTGTTGACTTTCACTTGTATGTAGAGGTTCTGATGATTATTTCTTCCCTTAGTTCCTCCAACAGATCCAATTTGATCCTCCTCAACTGGTCATTATCATCATCATTATAGTAAAGAACTTTTTCGCTGGGCAGTCCTATGTCAACGAGGATGACTGCTTCTGTGCCAAAGGTCAGTGCGAATGGGGTTTCACCTATCGGCTCCCTTGGTGTCGTTTGGTATGCCCATAGTACATGATGGAGCTCTTTGACCCAGTCTCTTCCGTATCCTTCTAGTCTCCTCTTTATCCCTTAGAGGATAGTTCTATTTGTAAATTTTGTTTGCCCATTGGTCTGAGGATGGGCTACCGAGGAGAAATGTTGTTTGATGCTCAATCCTCCTTAGAATTCCCTGATCTTCGCATTGTTGAATTATTTCCCATTATCACTGATGAGTTGATAAGGAATTCCAAAATTTCATATGATGTATCTCCATATGAATTTGATGATATTATCAGCTGAGATTGTAGTTAAAGGCTCTGCTTCGACCCACTTTGTGAAGTATTCAACTGTCACTGCCAAGAACTTTCTCTATCCTAGGGCCATGGGCAAAGGACCCAGAATATCTATTCCCCATTTAGCGAAGGGCCAGGAACTGTATATGGGAACTTGCTCAGTACCTGGAAAATTTATCAAATTGGTGAACTTTTGGCATGATTGGCAACTCTTCACTAAGGATCTCGCATCCTTCTTCATTGTTGGCCAATAGTATCTTTGCCAAAGCACCTTGGCTGTTAATGCTTTTCCTCCTATGTGCATCCCATATGACCCTTTGTGAATCTCTTGAATGACATATTTTGCTTCAGTTGGCCTAAGACATTTTAACCAAGGGAACGAGTGTACCCTCTTGTAAAGGGTGTTATCATGAATGGAGAAGAAGGCATTATGCCTTTTAACCTTCTTCACCTCTTGCAGGTCTTGGGGTAGCTCCCCTCTTTCCAAGTACGCTATAGTTGGATCTATCCAACTTGGCTCATCATCCACTTCCATAACTTCTTCTCCTTCATCGATGTTGGCGGTTGATACGGATTCGATGAAGACCTTATCTGGATACTCTGAAGAGTGTGCTGCTGCTAGCTTACTTAGACTGTCTGCTCAACAATTTTTGAGCCTCGAGACCTTTCGGTACTCCACTTTTACCACTTTTTCCTACATCTTCTTGACTTGCTCTTTGATAATGGCTAAGTACTTCATCATTTCCTCCTTCCTTGCCTCAAATATTCCATTGACATGCCCCAACACTAACTGTGAATCGCTAGAGGTGAACAAATTCTACACTTAGGAATTCTGTCAGCTTGAGTCTGTGTATAAGTGCTTCGTACTCGGCTGTATTATTCGTGGTAGGGAAATATAACTTTAAGGTATATTCAAGGAGAACTCTTGTGGCTCTTTTGAGAACAATCCCTATCCCACTGGCTCTTTGGGCCCTAGCTTCATCAGCGTACAACTCCCAAGTGGTTGACAGGCTCGCTTTAGCTTTTCTTTCTTTTAGATTCCTCTCCCTCTTCTTTAGGAAATGTCCATTCAGAGATGAAATCTACCAATGCTTATGCATTAATTGCTGCTCTAGGTCGATATTGGCCCAAGATCCATAGACCAACACATCATCCTTCCAGAGGGTTTTGGCTTATAGAGGTTTTTCTAGAAGGGCTTGTCAGTCACTACTACGCCTTGATGTGCTTGGAGGTACGCTTTAAATTTCTTGTAGGATAACAAAAGAACATAAGCCAATTTTTCAATGGGTGAGTAATTCAACTATACTCCCTGTAGGACTTTGTTGAAGTAATAGATTGGCCTTTAAATCCCTTGTACTTCCCTCACTAACATAGGCCCGACTGTATACTAGGAAGTGAATAGGTATATGAGCAATTCTTCCACGGGTAGTGGTTTTCTCAGCACCTGCTCTAACCCCAGGTAATTCTTGAGCTCATCGAAGGCCTTATGATAATCTTCTGGTCATTTGAAAGATGAATTCTTCCTCAACTTCTTGAAAAATGGCAAATACCTTTATGCTACCTTTGATATGAACCAGCTAAGGGCTACCAGCCTCCCCGTCAACTTTTGCATCTCCTTTACATTCCTTGGAGTTGGCATATCTAGGATTGCATTCACTTTATCTGGATTGGGCTTGATTCCTCTTTCACTGACTTGGTATCCAAGGAACTTTCCACCTTGGATGAAAAAGGCACACTCCTCGGGATTTAATTTCATTCCATAATGATCCATCACCTCGAAGACTTCCCTCATGTCTTCTACATGCACCCTAAATCTCTTGCTTTTAACAATTATGTCATCAACATAAGCCTCCAAATTCTTGCCCAGCTGATCTTTAAAAATTCTATTGACTAACCTCTGATATGTTTCACCTGCATTTTTTAGGCCAAAAGGCATGGAGGTGTAACAATAGGTGCCCTTTTCAGTGATGAATGTGGTTTTATCCTCGTTTTCTAGGTCCACCCTGATTTGGTGATATCCTTGTTTATCAACAAGGTATGAGAGGAACTTATATCCCACCGTGGAATCCACTAACTTAACTATCATCAGCAATGGGTAAGAGTCATTGGGACAAGCTCTGTTTAGGTTGGTGAAGTCGATGCACATTCTATGGCTCCCATTGGCCTTCTTCACCAAAACTACATTCGCCAACCACTCTGAGAACTGAACCTCTTAGTTGAAACCTACTTTCATCAACTTCTCTACTTTCTCATCAATGATTGTCTGCCTTTTTGTTCCAAAGCACCTCTTCTTCTGCTTTATGGGCTTAAAGCCCGAATCTATGTTAAGCTTGTGTGTCACCACTTCGGGATTAATCCCCAGCATTTCTGAGGAGTCCCAGGCAAAAGTTTCCTTATGGCTAATCAGAAAATCCTTTGCCTTCTTATTTTCTTCCAACCTTTGATTTATCTTCAAGCTTCTCTCTTGAATCCCTTCACTTACTGGGAATGACTCCAGTTCTTCCAATGGCAGAGTTCTGTGATCCTCTACCTTCGCCTCTTCTTGGATCATACACACTTCTTTAGTCTATATATGGATCAAGCTCTTTCTTTTTCTAGTGAAATCTGCCCCGGGCTCCCTCTTCATAGTTTTGTATACACACAGTTTTGTTATATCTAAAAGAGGGACTTTCAACCTTACTCTTCATACATTGGTGTCTGCATTTAAATCTTTGAGTAGTGATTTTCCCATTAGTACATTATAAGCCATTGGGATCTTTACTACCACGAAGAGCGCCATAACTGTCGCACTCTTCGGAGGTACCCCTATAGTGAAGGGCATCTGAATGTATCCTGCCGCTGGGATTTCTATTTTGTCCAAGGTCCAGACTGGGTTCTTCAATTCCTTCAACTCATACCCTTTAATCACCATCTTTTGATAGGCTTTGAAGGATAACAAGTTAGTGGAACTCCCATTATCCACCAAGATCCTATGGATATTATAGTTGGTGATGATGGCTTTGATGACAATCAGATCTACCTTTCTTGGTGTTGGCCCTTCTTCCTTGGCCCATTGCCTCTGGTCACTGTAGAACACAAACTCTAAAGTTTCCCCACTTAGGGATACAAATTTGCCTTTCTCATTCACTTATTCTTCTTAAGGGCCTCCAGTCAAATAAGCTATATCCCCCACCATCCCATCATTAACCACAGGTGGTTGTGGGTCTCGATTCTCTCTCACAAATCTCCTCAGATAACATTGCTTGATCAATCGCTCAATCTCTTTCATCAAGTGTCTACAGGAGTCCGTGGTATGACCATGAGTGTTGTAGAACTTGTAGAATTTGGTTTTATGCCTCTTATCGGGATCGACTTAGGTTTTTGCCATATGGCATGGTTTTGGAATGCTTTAAAAATTGCCTCGGGCCTGGCATTTAGTGGGGTTAACTTAGTCATGTCAAAGGTTCTCTTGTCTGGCTCCTTTCCCTTCTCTTTCTGTGGAACCACGCCCTTCAAACCACTTGCTCCTCTGGCCTCTCCTTTGTTATTCTTCTTCGACGGGGTGTCTTCCTCCTCACCCGTCAGCTTTCGAGCGAACTAGCTTACTCGAAAAGTGTCATCTTATCTAATGTATTTCTGGGCTATTGACATAGCTTCTTCGAGGCTATTGGGAAGCTCCCTAGATAGATTCTTAAAGAAATCTTCATGTGTTGTACATTTTTGTAGAGCTTCTACTGCTCTAGCCTTGTTTAAATGAGTCACATTCAATACCTCTATATTAAATCTTGCTAGGAAATCCCTTAAGAATTCATCCTGACCCTGTTTGATGAGCTCTAAAGCCTGTGTTTGCATCTCTATGGGGATGCTGGTTGCGAATCTCCTCATGAAGTTCTCAACTAATTATTGAAAGTTCTCTGTGCTTCCTTCCTTCAAACTATCATACTACTTCGTGGCCACTCTGTCCAGCGACCCTCGAAAGGCCCTACATAGCGCCTCATCATCTCTGGTCTAAAGCTTTATTTCATACTTGTAATTAAGAATGTGAGCTCTCGGATCTGTGGACCAGGTATATTTGGTAATATTCAGAGATTTGAATTTACTTGGCATTTGATAACATGCTACCCTTTCGATAAATGGAGATTTCAACTCCAACCTCAAATCCTTATCTCCAAATTTCTTTCTCCCCCAAGATTTTCTATGCACTTCTTCACCATCTCCCTCTTGTCTCTTGGCTCCCTACTTATAGCCTCATGTTCCCTTCTCCGGGATCGTGACCCATGATGAATCCTATCATGCTCTCTTCTGTAGAGATCTCCTCTTCTTCCTCTTCTAGCCTCTTCGTCTTCAGACCTGGGCTCCGTAGAGTCCATTGAGCTTCTTCCTCTCTCGTTATTTTGATCACTCTGTCTTCTTCTCTCCTATTCTCCTCCTGCTCTGTCGATTGAATTCACATGATTACCTCTTACGGTCCCTATTTTCGACCTCAACTTGCTAGCTGACGCCCGCAACCTTTTCTCCCTCCCTCTCTCGGGTGTTTGGAATAGCCATGTTCTGCTAGGTCGCCTGGCCTATTCTCATTCATCTGCTGTCCTAGAGGACTTTAGTTTTGTAGGAGTTGTAAGAATGGTGCTAGTGCACTCAAAACGACACTCTGAATTTTCGACAATAAGCTAAGAGGTGCACTAGTCGAGGCTTGGTGTAGTGTGATTGGGATAGGATTTGTTTGGGTACTTTTGAAGAGGTCAGCTAGGGCTTGAAAAGGTGCTGCTGGGTCGAGGTGGTGCTTGTGTTTACGGCTGGAGTTTCTTGAGTATTGTTGCTAGCAGGGTGGCTCGGTGAAGGGTCGGCATTACGATTTCTGAGATTCTGGGGATCATCCAATAATGAATTTTTTTGGAAGTGCAGGCTTTCTGAATCAAGAAAGGAAATCAGGTGTGCCTATCCTTAAAAGAGAGAAGAGAAGGTGATTTGCTTAGAGATAGGAAAAAGTTTTTAAATGTTTTCCAAGGATGACCCCAACTTGATAGGCTCAATGCCTAATAACCTCCGATCTTTGGATTTGGACTAGACTGGATATAGAAACCTGCACAATGAACAATGTGAGTTAAGAGGGCCAGGCTTGTTGCCTGGCAAAAGCCCTCCGACACTCAAGTCAGTAATGGACTTTAATGCTTTTAGGCCATCTGCGAGCCCTTAAAAAGATAGGTTACTGGAGTGTTTTGAGTTAGGTTGACATACCTTAAAATATGTGCCATCATAGAGTATTTATAGTGCTCGTAATATTCTCTTGGGCCACTTGTACCATTGTAAGAGTGTTAAGTAGAAGCATCTGCATAGGATAAAGTGTGGTCCTTGAGTAAGAGAATGACATCTGCCTATACTGAGCATCTAATACGTGTTATGAGGGAATATTCTGTAGGATCTCGAGGGTGTCACTCGAAGAGATACATTCGATATGTTTTGAGGTGAAGCCTGAGGTCGAAGACCATACTCGAAGCTTACACTCTAGTGTAACATGGACCTGTGCCCTTTTTCTTTTTGGATTATTAGACGTTCTCAGGTCCGAAGTCTTTATATCCATTTATTTCGTTTCGCATAAAAAATAATGTGTTTTTACTTGTACATTTTTTAAAATTAGACCCATATTTATGATGTGATATAATTAAAGTCAAGACAGACAAAGAATCTTATATGAAATTATATACTACCAACTAATGTAATGTAATTTGTTTATCTAGTAGAGCTTTTACCAATTCGTAGACTTCACTTTCATTTTCTCACCATTCTTTTCGTTATTCAATTTATATATACTAGTGATAGACTGTTTAAAAAAAAATTATAGTCACCCAACTTATTTTATAGCACTATGATTGAGTACCACTTCTCATTAGTAGTGATGTTTAATGATCATTAATCTTAAAAAAATTCATAAAGTTTTGTTTTATAAATAAATAGAAGCATTAAATTAAAAATATAGCTAGATATCTAAACCAAAGAAAAGGAAATAGCCACACTATACTCCATCATAACTCTCAATTGCTAATCAAAGAGCATCAAACAAGCTAGTAGTAGTGGAAGAACAATAAAAAAGCTGAAGAAAAAATGTTTTAAATTGTTCCCCATTATTTTTATTAGTATTTTTTTTTGGTGTATCTAAAAGAAAAATGGGGATAATGGCAATGAAGGGTGTAGAGTTCACAACTTTTTGGCAAATAAAATGATTACTAAAAAAGATATGAGAAGGGTAAGTTCATTGGGTTTAAAAAGGGTGACAGAAATATATTTACACATAAATAAAAGATAAATTAAAAAAAGAAACAAATCAATAAGCTTTTTATTAAGTGGTGAAAATTTTTCAAAACTTGAGTTTTAATTGGAAAATGAATTATTAAAAAGAGAAAAAAAAAATTATTGTGTATGGAAAGATAAGAAGCATTTTCTTCACTTAGACATCATTTTGTTGGCCATAAAATGACACTACTTAGAAAGTGTACTCATAACCCATTTTGAGAGTCCATAAATACATTTCCTTTTACCCCAAAACCCTTTAGAAAAAATCCCATTTTTCTCAAATTCTTTGTTTTTGGGTTTTCTTTTGCGTGTGTGAATTGTTGATGCAAGGCAGCTAAACTAGTCTAAAATGCGCGGGGTGCGTAGGATAAGAGATAGTGGCATTAGCAAAATTGTCAAAAAAGCTGAAGTGAACAGGGTGCGCCAGATAGCGGCTGTATGCATAAAAGGCCTAATTAATAAACTTAACTGAATATTTCAAAAAAAAAAAGAACTTAGCTGAAAGAAATAAAATATTAGAATTAAAAATAAATAAAATTGTTTGTTGTTTGCTTAAGAAAAAACATTCCTCTCTCTCTCTCTTTCTCCACAAAAGCTCTGAGAAAAGCTATTGAATCTTCTCTTCTCTCTCTCTAAAACCAGTGAAAAAAGCTTCTTTTTTTACTAAACCCCTTTTGTGTTTTGTATTAAGTTCTAAGTTATGGTAATGAATGCAGCTGAAAGCTTCAAACTTTACTTCATTTCTCACAACTTCTAAAGAAAAAGGTTTGATTTTTATTTTTTTTTTCAGTGCTTTTGAAGAAGAAGCTGTATTTTCTTTGATACCTGCATCTATTATTTGGAGTTCCATATAGAAAAATAAGAAAATCATTTGTGGGGTTTTTATTTTCTTTCCAAAATTGAGCTTAGAATTTGATTGATCCATGTCTTCCGATATTAGCTAGAGAGACTTTTTCACTGCAAAACCTTTTTTTTAGGTCTTTTTTCTGTGTTGATTTTAAGAGGAAAGTTTTGATTTTTTGAAAAAAAAAAACAAAATCAATGGCTTATTACAGTAACTATAGCTGTTCAAAAATCATTGATCTTGCAAGTTTGATATTTTACTGAAAAATAGTAGTAAGAGTTTACTGGAAGAGGTTTACAGCAAGGTAATTGGGGGGTAGTGGTGTGAGGAATGGGTAGAGATCGTCTGCTTTTGGATACAGGAGGACCACCGATAAAAGCACGAGCAGGGTTAAGGAGAAAACAAGCAGGAAGAGGGTCATACAGAGGGAGTTAGCTTTGGGAGAAATTAGGGTTTTTGATTTGGGGGTGGTTTTATTTAACTGACAAAAGTTGGTTGGTGGAGGAGGTGCTTCATTTTAGGGTGGGGTGGCACTGTTTTTTTTAGGATGGGTACTGACTTGCGTAATATATTGAGGATCCTCTGCTTCAACACTGAGTGGAAGTATGCTGTGTTTTGGAAGCTCAAGCATAGAGCTCGCATGTAAGTTGTTAAAAACTTGTAAGCATTTATGAATTCTTGTTTTTTATTTGTTAGCATATATGTGTTCTTGTTTTTTTCCTTCTTGTATAATGGTCTTTTATGGTTTCTGTTGTAAGCAAATTTGGAATTTAGTGCAAAAAGGTAGATTTAATGCATTTGTAAGTGTTGTTGTCATTTTTAAGTTGATGGTGGTTCAATTTTGTTATAAATGAATTTGTAAGCTGGAACTTAGTTGGATAGGGTTTCCCAGTAGGAAATTATACTGTAATACTGGTCTCTTCCATGGAATCTTGAGATTTTTCTATTTACCATTTATAATTCTTGAAAAAGACTTCCAAACATAGCTGGATATTTACTAATTCGTGGCGAAGTAGGTAGATCTTATTGAGGTTAAAGCCATAACGAATGCTTTGAATTCTTTTCTCATTGTTTTTAATATTTGATGTTTAATAGGGTGTTAACTTGGGAAGATTCTTACTATGACAATTGTGAGCTACATGATCCCTTGGAGAGTAAATGCTTTGAAGAGACACCAGAGAACTTGTCTGGCGGACGTTTTTCGCATGACCCGCTTGGATTAGCTGTGGCAAAGATGTCATACCATGTGTATTCTCTTGGGGAAGGGTATGCCTCTATTCATAGAATAATATACTTATTTTATTTTTGTCTTTTTGTTTCTCTCGCAATTCTTTGAGTTCTGAAAAAGGTGTTCGAATTTTTTGTTGTGTTCTATGCATTTTTCTTTTCGTGTGTTTATTAATTCAACTTCTCTTTTTTAAGTTTTAGTAAATTTTTGTCATTCACTTCATGAATCTTTGTGTTGATCAGTTTGATTTGGGATAGAAACTCATGCTTCTTGTTTTGTAGGATCGTTGGACA
>CAOJBK010941685.1:0-12467 GCA_948294925.1 Codiaeum variegatum | reverse complement strand
TATGTGTACTTGCAAGCTGCAGATAAAGATTTGGAGAAAAGGGTAAAGAGTTTAGAGAGAAAAGAAAAAATAATGCGAATTCAAGCGAAGAAATTGTGTCAAGGGGCTGTAAATCAGAGTGAAATGAGTATTAATAGTAGTCTTTATTTGGGTTTGAAACAGATTTTTACTGCAATTGAGAAGTTTTCAGCACAAAATTTACAGTTTTATGAAGAAATTCATGGCTATCTTGAAGAAGGAAAGCTTAATTGATTGATTAATGAGTGCTAGACATGTTCCTTGGGCGGGCTCGAACTTTCAATTTGTGAAGAAAAGTGTGCATCGGACAGGTCGGACTTTTGAAAAATTGAACATTTTTCATGTCCAAACCTGGCCATTAACAGGTTTAATTAGTACATAAGATTTATCATAAAGATAGTTATGGTTGGTGTTGAGAAAAAGGAAGAGGAAGAGGCTGAATTTTTATAATTGAAATTCTCCGTTTTCTCAGTTTCGATAGGTGTCCCTCTTTAAAATAAGAAAATTTTCGGTGTAAAATTATGAAAATTTTGACATGTTTTGTTTTTGATATGTAATTTAAGTGGGAATTTTTTTTTAATTATGTAGAACTTGGTTTGATTATAAATGTAAATTATAGTTTAAGAAATTTGATTATATATATATATATATATATAGATATATATTTCTAAGCAAAATCAGTGCACTACAACTTTTTGTTTTGTGTTTTTCTGATTTTTACTACTAAAATGTTCAGAAAATTTTGGATGTCTGATGGGACACACAACATGGTGAAATATTTTAAAAAAAAAAAAAATTGAACTCTTAAAAGAAGTTACTCTACTAATTTCTAATATTTTAAATTAAATATTTATATATTTTTTTTAATTTCATCTATTAAAAAAAGATTTTTTTATACATTATTAATAAAATATATTCTTTAATATTTTAGTGTAACAGTTTATAATTAAATTTTTAATTTTCAACTAGCTTTTTTTAATTAACAATTCATAATTTTAATTTTTAACTAGTTTTCCTGTTTGTTGTTAAAGACAAAAACTTGATGAGGCAGAACAGAGAAATCGCTTGAATATCCATAGCTGAAACAGCCCATGTGGACATTTAGGAGATAAATCATCGTTGAATAATAACCTCAAAATCGGGAAAAGATTGAAGAGTGATTATGACCTGATGACTTCCTAAGTTTAGGCTCAAGCATTGATTTTTATTTTTATTTTTTTGACATGTTTTTGAGGTTCAGTGACTTTGGAACAGGTCACTTTCCATGTGATTGGAATATTGCTCATGTTTATTCATAACTTTGTTCTCTGCTCCACCGAATCCAAGTCACAATAGTGGTTCATAGTCACTAAGAGTTAGTGCTCGGAATCTCGTCCTAAGGAAAAAATTCAGGGCTGCCCTAGATAGTTATGAAAAAATAAATATGCTAGTAAATAACTCCTAATATCTCGCTTTGATCCCTAAGATTTTGGGATTTTAATCCACTCCACTATCCTATTTTGTAAGACTTGATAATTATCAGCTAAGATATATAAGTCTATTTAAACCATTGAAAACATGTTAATCACTCTAAACTCTCTATTTTATTATATTGAATCTCTCTCAGAAAGATTATCGTATCAGAGCGGTCTTCCAGGCCACTTGCCTGAACTCATCTGACTGTTATTTTGTAGGTTTACAAAATCTTTTACAGCTCTCTTGGTGGAGATGGACGGACTCGATTTCATCATTGGTGCAGTTAACGTGAAACACGAGAAGATATACTAATAAAATAGAATAATATATCTATCGATAATTTAAGGGGAAAGTGGGATACTTCAAATTTTGGTTTTTTGCTTAAACAAAAAGGATAATTATCAGTGGCATTAGGTTATTGATTATTTTAAAAATACAATTAGTGTAAACATACCTTGAAAAGCTTTTATATGTTCGATCAATAATTATTTCTCAGTCTTTTTAGCGACACTTGACCCTTCACAAGTTTATACATCACGAAAATAAAGCTTTTATTGACAAGAAAATTGAGAAATTATAAATAAATATGTATAATATTTTCTCTCCACAATTTACAGGGGAATTAATGAAACGAATAAAAGTTATCAAAATTTGAAAGTATTTACAGTTTGATTAGGACATAATGCATTCTGGAGGGAGTCTCTGTGGAAATGTTTTAGTATCAGTGCAGTAATGGTAAATCATGTAATTCTTTTGTACCCATTGAAGCCTTTCTTGGCTAGTTGAATCAAGTTCCTGTGAGATCCATGAATTTGAAGCCGATGAATTTGAAGAACAAGATGATTTTCCATTTGACCAAACACTAGCATTGACATTGAAATTCCTAGCAAATATTGGAGAAGCTAAATAGAGACGAGGAAGAGAGGAAGAACCATCAACTCCGACCACTACCTTGTAAACCACCAACCAACGACTCCAGCAAAGCTAGAAACAGTGGTCGATAGCGATTCTGACATACAAAGTCATGGCTGTATGTAAATTAATTTCGGCAAGGGGATGTTAGTCCTTTACTGTTGGCGTGGTGGACTTGGTGAGTAACATATTCATATTTAGAATTACATTTTCCTTTTTATTTGATATGATTATATGCTAAGTGGTTAAGAAAATATCATAAACGACATGAGTACATTTAATTTAACATTTCAAAATCATACAGGCAAATTATAATTTGCAAAACTAACAGTTGCTAGGAAATTGAATATATTTATATATAAATTGAACTCATAAGTTCAATGTTTTTACAGGAGAGAAGTCCTCTGTCGATCATAAATCTTCATACGGTTAGATAAATGATATTATTTGTAGAACCCCCTGATAAATTTTCATTTGAAATACTGTTTGTCGCCACAATTTAGTAGAAATTTATTATTGATCAAACAAATTAACTTGAACCTAAAATATGCTATTTTTACTTGAAATGTTGTTATTTGTAATAACGTCAAATTGCACTAGTTATCATTATATGAAGACCTTACACAAATTCATCACAAGCATGAGTTATACATAAACGAGCATCTCTAAATAGATTCTTTCATCGAAGTTATAATATATGTATTCATATTATCTCTACTTATAGAAAATTGCAGGATTTATTATCTAAAAGGAATGGTGATAGATGACTTGAAAAATAACACTAATTCAATCTATATGCAAAAGACCTTCCAAGAGGAGGCACCAAAGACCTGCAGGACAGGCAAAAGACCTTCCAAAGAGAGGCACCAAAGACCTGCAAGGCAGGCAAAAGAGCTTATAAAGGGAGGTACCAAAGACCTGCAAGACAGGAAAAAGACCTTCCAAATGGAGACACCAAAGACCTGCAATGTAGGCAAAAGACCTTCTAAAGGGAGGCACCAAAGACCTGCAAGACAGGTAAAAGAGAATTTGAAACAAACCGACCTCACCTATAAGGAGGATTGAGAAAGTAAAAGGATCTCTCTTATAAGGAGAGTCAGTAAAATAAGGAGGATGACACCTCATCTAAAATGAGGGCCAATAAATAGATAAAATTGTCTCACATAAAAAGAGACCAGATGATAAAATAAAATAATTATGTCGGATGGTTTATAAAATATTTTTTGTCTTACTTATAAGGATGGTCAAATAGTAAGGAAACTTACAAGTTTAGAGCTCTAAAGGGGAAGAAGGCTCAGCATGACCTCACCTAAAAGAGAAGTAGGCTCAATTCAAAACTTTTCCCAAAAATGGTAGTAGGTTTAAACTTGAAACCTTATCCAAAAAGGAAATAGGCTTAGCGAGTCTTCGCCCCAAAGGGGAAGCAGACTCGAGAGACTTCGCCCAAAAAAGGGAAGAAGTTGAAGAGACATCAAACTCTCTAGAATCTGATAGAATAAACACCATGTGTCGATGATTGAGGTTGGGCAGCAAATTTTTGGCTCTGGACTCAAAAATATTAGACAGAGGGGTCGAACTCGACTATGGTTACAGGTGAATCATTTACCCGTAGTCTTTTACTAGGGGTCTATTGGGTGGACATGTGATAACCTTGGCCTCTACTCCACCAACTCCAAGCCACGATAGTGGCCCATAGTGGCTAAGGGCTAGGGCTCGGGACCTAGGAAAGAGTTTAGGGCTCATCCCTAGACAGTTATGAGAAGATAAACATATTAGTGGATAACTTGTAATATCTTACTCTGATCTCTAAGATTATGGGATCCTAATCCACTCCACTATCCTATTTTTTAGGACTTGGTAATTATCATCCAAGATATATAAGCCTATCTAGACCAATGGAAACAAGTTAATCACTCTAAACTCTTTATTTTACTATGTTGAATCTCTCTCATATTGATTATTGACTTAGGCATTGAAGCAGTCTTACAAGTCACCGACTTGCCCTCCTCTGACTGTTGTTTTGTAGGTTTACGGAATCATTCATAGCTCACTCGGTGGACTCAATTTCATCATTTATTATTGCCCATTATTTCAATTGCCTGACTTCAATTTCACATTGATTTTTTTCTTTTACTTATATTTTTTAGCCTTGAACTTTTTACTTGATTGCACATTTAGATAATTTGACATGTTTAAATATGTTCAATCTGTTTCTATTTGACTCAATTAAATACAAAATCCAGTTTTATGAGAATTTAGTTTTTTTTTGTTCAAGCTCGACTTCACATCATTTAAAGTCCTCAAATTCGCTTATTTCAAAACACAAGTAGAATCAATTGGTTTATATAAGAGAAATTTTGTGGGTTGGCTTGATCCATGATGACAAACACGGGTGGAGGTGGCAAGGATGAAGATGTTCTTTTTTCTAGATATAGGCTACCGTGTCTAGCCAGTCTTAAACCCGGATGAAGGAGGAGGATTGTAGTAGGTCAGCAGCCAACGTAAAAATTTCGCTGAAACTTTCATATGGATTTGAAATACATGAAAAACATTGGGACGTTCCCTACTAGTGACAAAACTTGGGTGTAGTGAGAAATGGAAAAGGGCGTAGGGCGTTCCTTTAAAGCGATACGTCATGTCGATGCCCAGATATGTCACTAAGTGAGTAAGGATTTCCACATCATAAGTTGGTGTGGGTAAAGAAGCTAGGTCTAGATAGAGATAGAAATAAAGGTAGAGAGAGGGGTAGTTTTAGAAATAGTTTATATTCTAGTAGAGCTAGGGATAGTTTGCGTAGCACGGGAGCTTAGGACTAGACACCACTCTCGAAATGGGAAGAGGTGGGAACTAGTGGAGACTAAAATTAGGATAGGCACTTGGAACATATGATCCCTTATAGGTAAGCTTATGGATATAGTTAACACCTTATAGAGGAGGAAAGTGAACATAGTTTGTATCCAATAGATTAAGTGGGTAGGAGAGAAAAGCAGGGAGGTTGGAAAAAGGCTATAAATTATGGTACTCAGGGTGGGAGAGGAGTAAGAATGGGGTGGGTATAATTATAGATAGTTATTTAAGAGATGCAGTTGTTTCAGTTAGGAGAGTGGAGGATATAATTATTATAGTTAAGTTAGTTTTGGAAGGGAAAGTGTTTAAAGTGATTAGTGCTTATGCACCGCAAGTTAGTGTTGATTATAAATGCAAGCAGAAGTTATGGGGGACATGGATGATGTTATGTAAAGCATACCAACTGAAGAGAATGATTTCATTGGTGGAGGTTGTCATGTGGGAAAAGACTAAAGTGGCTATGAAAAGTCTCATAGGGGCTTTGGTTATGGGAGTAAGAATGAGAAGGGAATGAGCATTCTTGATTTTGCAATGACTTATGAGCTACTTTTGGCGACCACCTGCTTCATGAAAAGGGAATCTCATTTGATTACCTTTAAAAGTGGGCATAACAAGAGCCAAATTAATTACTTTCTCACAAGAAAGTCAAATAGAGTCTTTTATAAGGATTGCAAAGTCATTCCGAGGGGAGTTTTAACAATCCAACATAAGATGTTGGTGTTGGACTTCAAGAAGGTATGGCGAGCTAGTAGGTCGTCCAATACCTACACGCAACGGATTAAGTGGTAGGAGCTTAAAGAGAAGAAATGTGAGATATTCAGAAATGAGTTATGCAACATGTGTCCTTAGAGTTCACATATGGAAGCTAGTGATATGTGGATAGCCATTAGTGAGAAGCTTCGGGAGGTAGGTAAAAGGATCCTAAGGGAGGCTAGAGGACATGCCCCATTGACGAAGGATGGATGGTGGTAGAATGAAATGATCTAATGCGCAATCAATAGTAAATGGGAATGGTACAAGAAATTACCAAACCGTGAGAGTAGGGATGCGTATGAGCAATATAAAAGAGCAAAAGCAGAAGCAAATAAGGTAGTGAGGCAAGCTAGAGCACAAATTTATGAAAAGTTAGGGACTAAAGAAGGAGATAATGAAGTCTACAAGCTGGCTAGGATAAGAGAGAGGAGATCGCGAGACTTGAACTAAATTAAGTGTATCAAGGACAATGAGGACAAAATTTTGGTCAAGGAGGACGATGTTAAAGAAAGATTGAGAAGTTACTTCGAGTGTCTTTTCAACGAGCCAGACAAGTATGGATCGTATGACGATTGGGAAAAATGTGAATTACACTAGGAGAATTAGATCCTCCAAAGTTAAAGAAGTGTTAAAGAAAATGCAAGCAGGTAAAACATATGGTCCAGATGGGATCTCTATTAAAGCATGAAAATGCTTAGAAGATATGGGGGTGGATTGGTTAACTCAATTATTCAACAAGATTTTGGTATCCAAAAAGATGCTAAATGATTGAAGGAGAAGTATTGTAGTTTCAGTCTTCAAGAACAAATGAGATATTCAAAATTGCTCCAATTATAGAGGGATCAAACTCATGAGTCGCACTATGAAGTTATGGGAGAGAGTTGTGGAGCAACGTTTCCGGAGTTGCACATCTATCAATGTTAACCAGTTTGATTTTATGCCTGAGAGATCCATTATGGAATCAATCTTTCTTATTATAAGTCTATTAAAGAAGTGTCAAGAGATGAATAAAGATCTACACATGGTGTTTATCGACCTAAAAAAAGGTTATGATAGAGTGTCATGAGATGTTTTATGGTGGCCCTTGAGCGTAAGAATGTATCAGTTAGATACATTCAAGTAATTAAGGATATGTATGATGAGGTAGTTACTAGTGTACGTATGGTTGGAGGTGATACAAGAGACTTCCTTATCACGATTGGATTACATCAAGGATCAACTTTAAGTACCTACCTTTTCACCATTGTTATGGATGAATTGACAAATGGCATAAAAGATGATATCCCTTGGTTTATGATGTTTGTTGATGATATAATGCTCATATAAGAGATTCGAGCATGAGTTAAGAGGAAGCTAGAGCAATGGAGAAGTACACTAGAGATGAAAGGTTTCAAAATTAGTCAAAAGAAGACTGAGTATATGCATTATAAATTTAGTAAAGGCGGGACGAGGGAGCAAATTGGCATGTGTTTAGAAGGTGTAGCCATACCTAAAAGCGCACATTTCAGATACTTAGGCTCTATCTTGCAAGATGATAGAGATTGCAAGAGAGATGTTGTTCTTCGGATCAAAGCAGGGTGGATGAAATGGAGGAGTACTTCCAAAGTATTATGTGATCAAAAGTGTAATACTCCAAAGAATGGAAAGAGGTTAAAAGGATTTGATGATAGTAACCTTCCTTTTGAGAGCTCATTCTTTAATAACTCTAAAGTTAAACATGTTTGATTTAGAGTAATTTAAGGATGGGTGACCTCCTGAGAACTTTCCTAAGATGTGGACGAGTAAGGACAAAGCCTGCTAGAAGAATAAGTGTTGGTTTATGGGCCAGTTCATAAGCCTGTAGTGACATTTTCGGCTGAGGTCAGTGGTCGGGGTGTTACAGTAAGATTCCACATAAACTAAATGAAAAATTTTATCGCACTGCGGTGAGATCTGCTATGATGTACAAGAGTGAATGTTAGGCTATAAGAGCACAACAAGTCTCTAAGCTTAGTGTGAGACCACACTATAATGAATAGAGTCTGTAATGAGTATATCAAAGATAAGGTCGGAGTTGCTCCGAAAGAAGACAAATTGAGAGAAGGCAGACTAAAATAGCTCAGACATGCTCGTCGTAAACCTTTAGATGCATCGGTTAGAAAATTAGAACACTTTAGGCTAAATGTGAGTAAAAGGATAAAGATAAACCTAAACTTATTTTAAGTAGAGTCATCCAATATTATCTTAAGGTCTTACATCTTTTTGATAATATGGTTCACGATCACTCTGAGTGTGAGACCACACTATAATGAATAGAGTCAGTAATGAATATATCAGAGATAAGGTCGGAGTTGCTCCGATAGAAAACAAATTGAGAGAAGGCAGACTAAAATAGTTCAGACATGTTCATCGTAAACCTTTAGATGCATCTGTTAGAAAATTAGAACACTTTAAGCTAAATGTGAGTAAAAGGGTAAAGATAAACCTAAACTTATTTTAAGTAGAGTCATCCAATATTATCTTAAGATCTTACATCTTTTTGATAATATGGTTCACGATCATTCTGAGTGGATAATACAAATATATATAACCGATTCTAATTAACTTGAAATTAAGATTTTGTTGAGTTGAGATAGAGAATTTGAACCTTAATTAATTGTTTAAAGCTTAATTAGTGTTAATTGTTTATTTACTTGTGACCCATAAATTGAATGTACTGGACCCAATTTGATTTTCGTATCTAACATGAATTATTTGTAAAAAAAAAAATTTAATTATATATTTTAATTCCATGTAGCCCTATTATTCAGTATTTCTTTCTTTTTTTTTTGGGGGGACAAATGGCCCTATTATTCTGTATGGAAAGCAGAAATGATTTCATTTTGATTTGGAAGAGATGTGATTGGTTTCCGGTTGCTCACGGCAACTGATGAGACAGATGATGCATCAATTATCAATTTTTATGTACTGCTCATCTGCTATGAAAGTTAGTATCATCATTTTTCAAAATTCAATTTATTTTATTTTAATTTGTACCATCTCAGCGTTTTTCAATATCAAGAGCAGATCTAGATATTCTGGCTGGGTTTGGAAATGGAAAATGCCCAATTTTCTGAAAACTCCCGTCCAACCCGCAATTCCCTTTACAAATTGAAAGTTCAAATTGCTATGAAAATATACGCTTGTATAAAGTTTGGTATGATCTAATAAAATATTTTTAGTGTAAACGTACATTAATCCCTTATTTAGTATAAATAAATTTTATAAAATTTTATAAAATTTATTTATAAATTCAAATTTTATACTTGATTTAAATAAAAATTTCATTTTATTTAATTAAATTTTATTGATAAATTTATTTTTAAATGAAATTCATTTATAAATTTTAATATTTTTTTATATTTAATAATGACAGCTCAATTCTAATGATTTAATAAATTTAAAATTTCAAATGAATTTTACAAATAAATTTTTTAACGGAATTGAACCATGATGCCTTAAAATGTATTTGTTTATATTGCAATAACAACTCCTAATATAATAAGTTTATTTCGGAATGATAGTTGGCTTGGCAATTAACCCCATATTTCTAAAGATATTAATGGTATTGATAGTTTTGATTTGAATAGAAATGTTCATTCATTATTTTTGAAAAAATGGTACTAGTTGGAATTGGTTTTTTTTGCAGGATTACTTAGACCCTTCTATGGAATTGTTTCTTGCAACCACCATTCTTATTGAAGATGATGGTGACAAAGATAGCTTTTGTTGGGTTTTGACAGACAATGGCTGCTTCTCCATCAGTTTAGCCTATTCCATTATTATGGGTACGATCCAAAGCAATAAGCAAAGGATTTGGAATGTTGTGTGGAATCTTCAAGTCCCCAACGGGTGAAGACCTTCATGTGGCAACTTGTTCATGGCATAATTATGTGTAACAAGGAGAGGGCCATACATAGTTTTACTTCAAATATTGCTTGCCCAGCTTCCCAGTGTCAAGAGGAAGACCTCAATCACTTGTTTCGAAATTGCAATCAAGCCAAAGATATTTGGAATCTCCTCCTGACTCACCAAAAGATCGTCCAACAGCTCAATATGGATTTTGTTAATTGGTTGAAGCACAATTTGATGGATTTCAACAAAAGAAGCAATCTTGGTAATTGGAATGTTATTTTTTCTTGCACTCTTTGGGCTATTTGGAAGTGGATGAACGATATTGTCTTTAACAATAAAAGACAATATATGTTTTTTATTGAAGTCCATGGGTCCGTACACAAGTGGGCTTATAAATGAGTATGTATTAGAACTCACTTGCACAAAACCAATTGGCTTGTGCTAAGTCTAACACCTATTCATTTATAAGCCCTTTATTTATTTTGTAATCTTCCGATGTGGGATTGATTTTCTAACACGCCCCTTCAAGTGCAACCGGGCTTGGCAATGTGGCCTAAAACCAACGGCCGGTTGACACTTGCTCACAAATGGACCTACTGACATATCCTGTTTAAGATCGGTCCGGACTGAATTATCATCAGTCCAACAAAGGGGACTTGAACACGGATCCCAAGATCCAGCCCGTTTAGGCATGAAGCTCTGATACCATATTGAAGTCCATGTGGCCGTACACAAGTGGGCTTATAAATGAGCATGTGTTAGAACTCACTTACACAAAATCAGTTGACTTGTGCTAAGTCTAACACCTATTCATTTATAAGCCCTTTATTTATTTTGTAATCTTCCAGATGTGGGATTGATTTCCTAACATTTTTGAAAATCCAATGGCTCAAAGGTTATGTTAAAGAAATTGATTGAACTTTTCAATCTAATAACTTGGTGATTGGGAATTAAGGGAGGAACAATTTATATTGTATGGGAACTTCCTCCTTTTGATTGGGTTACTTTGAATATTGATGGGTGCTACAAAAGTAACTTGAACATAGCTGGTTGTGGAGGTCTCTTAAGAGATCATAATGGTAGATGGATTACAAGGTTCGCTCACAATATTGGGGATTATACAGTTGTGGAAGCGGAAGCCTAGGCTATGCTTAATGGTCTTATATTAGCTTGGAACCATGGCTTCAGGAACGTCATATACAAGACAGATTCAACTCTTATAGCAAATTGGCTCAACAAGAATCACAAGTCGAAAGCCATTGTGGTAATCCGATTGATTATTGTTTGAAATTTATCAATAACGATTGGAATTTGAAAATTAATCATATGTTCTGTGAGAGGAATAGAGCTGCGGATATGCTAGCTAATTTTATTGTGACTCAAGATAGAGGCCTCCATGTTCTTATAGCGCCACCTACTGAAGTTGCTATGATAATTTAGGAAGATGAAATGGGCATCTCTTTTCTAAGAATTGTTAGAGACTCTGCTATAGCTCAGTTCTAAGAATTGTTAGAGACTCTACTATAGCTCAGAATTTTCTTTTGGTGTTTCCCTTCTTCTGTATAAAAAAATATATTTAATTAAATTACAATATATCATTATTTTTTAATATTAATGAGAGTAATGAAGTCTATGGGATCTATTTCAAAAAAAAAAGAAAAATATATAACTTCATACACAATTGGACTTATAAATGACAAGTGTTGAAACTCACTTACACAAAATCAACTTATTTTTTTGCTAAATCCAACGCTCATTTATTTGTAAAATATTTATATATTTTATGATCTTTCGGTGACTTAACATCGATGGACTAATTGATACTTATTTACAAATAAATCGGTTAACATCTCTTCATTTCCCAATAAAGAGAAGTCAATGCTAGATATGCTATTATAAAAATAGATATTTATTCAAGAAAAATGTATTTAATTATACCAAATAAAATATATGATGGAATGTGTGTAGATGTAGAATAAAAATGTTATTAATTGTATTGAAATGCATTCTATTATACCAAATTAAGCATAATCTTACTAATTATACACTAACTATTACTATGAAAATATGTACTTACTTTGTATTATTATGTCTGGTTTTTTATTTATTACCAATAAAAACAATGTATATTTTTATCATATAACAACCATGATAACAAAAATTATTCATCAACTATAACAAAGACAATGATAATGTTGACAAAAATAAGAAATTGAAATTGAATAACAATTGCACCAACAACCATCATGATTCACATGATAATTTTATTTTCATTGATCCTCTATCCTTAAAAATGGAAAACAAAATCCTTAAAAATGGAAAAAATAATAAATAATTGGCATATAATGGAAAAATATTAATTATTTAGAAATATTGCACTCAAGTTTTTTTTTTCTTCACATATATATTAGGTGAGATTATTTTTGTAAGTATCATAGAATGATTACCTATTGTCTTTATTGAATGAATCATTACTAGAATAAATAAATTTTAGTTGTGTAAAGCTATTTTTCAAGCAATATTTAATAGTAATTCATTTTATTTGTATAAAAATATAAGAAAGAATGTTATTTTTGTTTATAATTTTACAAATTAAATAAAATTATTTT
>CAOJBK010941115.1:0-11851 GCA_948294925.1 Codiaeum variegatum | reverse complement strand
AAATTCACACCAAAATTTGAGAGGAAGTTTAGATTGAAGAACACTTCTTCAATCTTAAACTTATTTTCAATAACCCTTGGGAAGGGAGTGTGATGGAGCATCAAAGTCCAAAGCCATCCTTAAAGTCTCAAGTTCTTGAGTTAAGAAGCAAGAATCAATTCATTTGGGTGATTCCAATGAGAAAGCATTCTAGCTTCTTGAAAAGAACTAGAGAACAAGCTTTTGGGAAAAGCTAGGTATGTCTTAAGCTAGAGGTTTCACATTTGGGGAGCTTAACGAAGGAGGGCGAGAGGTATTTTATACGTTCTAAACCTTGTCCGTTTATATTGTGTTTTGCACAATAATTGGATAGATCCTTGATATTGAGTATGAGTCCTTTTTGGTTTATTTATTTGTTAAAGAGTTTAATAAATATCTAACCAAACCATGTCAAAGTGTTTTGGCATGGCAAATGTTTTTTATTAAAAAAAAAAAAAAAAAAAACCGAACTGCTACTGTTCACACAGTAGTGCTGTCTAATTCTGGACAGTCGTTCGGTCTTCCGCTGCGCGACTCCATATTTGCCCTTCAGAACCTTGCAGATCAATTCCACTTTGAGCCTGGAGGAGAAGAGACAAGGGCAAGAATTATTGGCAAGCAGTTCTGAAACTTTCGCATAGGTCTCATTGGATATGCCAGGAATAAATCCAGATGTGATCACCCACAGACTCCACGTGGACCCCACATGCAAGCCTGTCAAGCAAAAGAATAGGTGCTTCGAGGCAAGCAATCATTGATGAAGAGATAGAGAAGCTGACTAGAGCATGGTTCATAAGGGAGGTGCAGTTCCCATATTGGCTAGCCAATGTGGTATTAGTCATGAAAGCCAATGACAACTATCAAATGTGCGTGGATTTCACTTATCTGAACAAGGTATGCCCTAAAGACTCATATCCACTACCCATGATAGACAAGCTAGTAGATTCGACAGTTGGATATAAATACCTTCAATGCTTGATGCCAAACATGGCTACCAACAAATCTGGATGGATGAAGAAGATGAGGAGAAAACTTTGTTCATCACGGAAAAGGGAACTTATTATTATGTGTCCATGCCCTTTGGACTCAAAAATGCTGGGGCTACTTATCAGAGACTCATCAACAAGATGTTCAAGGAGCAGTTGGGAAGGAGTCTCAAAGCTTATGTAGACGACATGGTGGTTAAAAGCATGAGCTTCTAGCAGCACATCCTAAACCTAAAAGAAGTGTTCGGAGTGATGAACGCCTATGGAATGAAGCTGAATCCGGAGAAATGTTCCTTCTTCATTCATGGAGGCAAGTTCCTAGGCTATCAGATCAGCGAGAGGGGGATAAAGCCAAACCTGGACAAGGTGCGAGCCATACTAGAGATGAATCCTACAAGAAGTGTGAAGGAAGTCCATAAGCTAACAAGCAGATTGGTGTCTGGAGAAAAGTATCTCCCATTCTTCAAGAAGCTTAGAAAGAGTGATGCCTTCGAACGGACAAAAGACTGCCAACAAGCCATGGATGATTTGAAGAACTTTCTAGCTTCAGAACAGATCTTGAGTAGATCCCTCAGAGGTGAAGAGCTCATGTTGTACCTTTCAGTTTTGTCGTATACTGTCAGTTCAGTGCTAGTGAAAGAATAGGGAGTCTCCAAAAACCAGTGTACTACTTTAGCAATGTACTACAAGGAGTAGAGTTAAACTATAGCCCCCTTGAAAAAATGGTGTATACCCTTGTGCTCTCTTGCAGAAAGTTCAAATTCTACCTAGATGAGCACCAAGGAGTAGTAATCACAGACAAGCCCTTATGAATGCTCCTGCATAAGCCAAAACTTTTAGGAAGACTGTTATGTTGGACAACAGAGTTGGGAGGATATGACCTAGAGTATAGGCCTCGAACAACCATCAAATCCCAAGTCCTAGCAGATTTCATTTCAGAATGCTTGTTTCCACAGTAGGTGATACCAGAAAGCGAAGCAGAAGGGCAACCTGACAGTCGAACCCCGAAGGTCGATGGGAATTGTTCATCGATGGGGTTAGTGGCAAATGAGCAAGCAAAGTTGGAGTTGTGTTGAAGAACGAATATGGAGTGTTGATAGAATTCGCTCTGAAGCTGTATTTTGCCACAACAAACAATATAGCTGAATATGAAGCCCTCCTTCAAGGCCTTCTGGTGGTCAAATATCTGCATGTTGAAGCACTGCACATCTGCAGTGACTCACAACTAGTACTAGGACACATCAAAGGGTTGTACAAAGTCAGACATCCAAACATGGTCAAATACCTGAAGAAGACAGACTTACAGCTGAAAAATATGAAAGAGAAAGAGATTGAAGTAGACTTCATAAAGATTCCAAAGGGGGCCAAGCAAATAGTCTAAGCAAACTTGTAGCAGTTCACCTAGGTGATATACCAAGTAGAGTGTTCTTGAGGGTCCTTACCTAGTCTACCACAGAGGAATCCGAATCTGTCATGGCCACAGACTCAGAATCTTGTTGGATGGACCCGCTGAGAGAATACCTAGAGGAAGGCAAGCTCCTAGAGGATTTGAAGCTGGCAAAGAAGATCAAATGGAGGAGCCCATTCACATTTTTTTTTTAAATTTTGGAGAAAAAGTTCAAATAGCATTTAAGTAATTACAAGAGAAAGGAATATGAAATTAAAACAATTTATTTTTTTCACACGTGTGCTACATGCACGTACATAAAATACAAAAGTGGAGTTGGCAAATTTGTTTGTTTTTTTTTTGTGGTTTTTGTTTCATTCATTCCGTCATCAGTTCTCATCCATCCAAAGTCGAACTCTTTTTTAGTCAACATTGAAGCCACGCATACATATTTAGGGTTTCAGAGATTTATTTTATTTTTAAATTAAAGATGAGATTTTTAAATAAAAACTTAGCGTGGTTAATAAAAATTTAATAGGAGTATATTTTTAAATATTTATATTTTAGTAAATGAATTATCAAATGTAAATAAAAAAAATGCTATAGTCTTAGTTTAATAATTTCTCAAAATTTTTAAAAATTTTGAAGTATTCAAAGAAAATTATTCACCTAGATAAAAACAATATGTGATCAAAATTTTATTATTTTAAATTTAAAATATTTTATATTTTGCAAGTTAAGAAAAGCCATGATCATCTTCCATCATTATAATTTTGTCATTTTATAAATATAGAAAAAATATATATTCATTTGTTAATCTGAGTTTGAGTGTGGTCAAGTTGTTAGATTGCTTTTCCTTCTTTAGTGTGGTCAAGTTGTTAGATTGCTTTTCCTTCTTTCTATATATATATATATATATATATAATTGATTATTTTTTTATAAACTATTTTAAAAATATATTTCTAAAAAAAAGGTATTAATCAATTTTTCAAAAATAATTTTAAAAAAATATTATTAAAAAGCATTTTTCTAAACACAAACCCTGCAGCACACAGCATATCAAGGAGGGTGTAAATAAGGCCAACAGTAAGAGGATCAAAACAGATCTGTAAAAGCCCATTTAATAAATGATTATTGCCAAAATTGATTTGTAAATTTCAACTTAATTAATTGCTGAATCCCTTTGCAGATTTTCTCCATTGCCATTTTTCATTTTTCCTTCTCATTTCAAAAAAAGTTCAACTTTTGTTACTTCAGTCCAAAATTTGACACCTGAATAATGTAATAATTCAGAAATTTAAATGCAATAAAATATCAAATTCCGAAGAGTATTTGTATATATAGGATAAATAACAAGAAGATTCTTGATATTTGACTAAATTAATAATTTTATCTCTTTATTTGATTAAATTAACAGTTTCATCCTCTATTTCGCCAAACTTACGAAATGATCCTTATACCAAAATAACTATGCATCAACGTGCCGCTAGGGTTCATCCTGAGCCATGATCCAACCCTCCATGTCTCATAGATACATATGTGGAAAGCCGTATTCGATGAAAGTCGTACATTCCGATAGCAGCATGTTGTCACAAGAAACTAGCAATAGCAATTACCAGATAAAGAAGCCATTGGTTGCACCTTTATAGCTTAGAAACTGCTGAATTCAGTATAAAGGCCTCAGATACAGTGGTCATTTAGCAATCAAAGATAAATTTACAATATAATATGTAAATCAAAGGAAGTTAATGAAAAATTTCTATACATCAAGTAACAGTACATTTCAATGACTAATCATTCTATTTACTTCACTACATTTGTTAGTTTGCGTTTTGCAGAGAAATTCTCGATCCAATGTTTTGGGGCTGCCGGGTGAATTCCATGTAAACGCGCCATAAAGTTCTTCTCACTAGTTGCAATAATAGTTGACAACCCGAATTTCACATTACACAAACCCTTTTCTTCAAGCCACCTATGGAATCTTACCCTAGGTTTAATTCGGTTGTCCAAGTTAAAACATAGATACGCAGGAAAAACATATAGTTCCTTCAATGACAATCTCATTTCCTGACAAAGGAAGTTGATTTTCTTTTCTATTAGTTCCGGTTTTTGGTTTAGGATCTTTGGCATCATGCTTATCATCATACAAATCTTCGAGAATGGAATCCCTAAACGAAGAAGACAATCGATTCGCTCTTGTAATTCACTACTTGTACCATGTGCTTGAACTAAGACCTTAGCAGTTAAAGCATTTTCTCCGAACCCAATTCCGTGGATAAAATCCACCTTGTACATCGTATGAGTTGAGGTTCTTGAAACTCGGATCCTCTCCAAGCTATCGCTAAATTCTTTATCAAAGTCTTCGTCAGGGTCTTCCATAGCATAACTAGCTAATAATTGATGATCTCCATTTTTAACCCTATCGAAGAACTTCAAATGCAAATCCATAGCTTTCATCACACGAGGTAAATTCGCCATTTTATTTCTACCAAATACGTAAGGATACTCCTTGACAATAGGTTTCAATTCTTCATCAGTAAAACCGAAATGTTTCATTAACCCCTTGACTGAAATCAAGGGTGTTTCCAAATCGAACTTAAAAATTTCCGGTCTTTTTAATAGTAAGAAACCAACTTCTTCCTTTTTAACATCAAATCTACAAAAGAAATCAGCTTTTTGGACTAAAACCTCAATTGGGTACTCAATAAAAATGTTTTTACTCTCACCCAACAAATCCCCAAGCTTCCCCTTTTCACAACCCAGATCATAAAACACTCGAATTTTCATACAAATATCAAACCAAGTATCAACATTTGCTTCAATACAGCTACCAAAATCATAATCAAAGAAAATTTTTTTCAAATCATCAAATAAAGCACCAATTTTTCCACTCAATTCACCATTCAAAGCACAAGGAAAAGCTAAACAAATACCGATAACCGAACTATTACTAAACCCTAATTCCTTAAACCCATAAACCCTAGACTTAATCTCCTTACAATCACTACAAAAAATTGAACTCTCTTCCTTGTACAATTTCCCCAATTTATTCCACGGAAACCCAAATTCAGCAAGTGCAAAAGCAACACTTAAAGCATTTTCATCCTCAGAAAGGAAAAATTTTTTATTAGACAAAAATAAAGGAACTTCATTATAATCAATTCCAATACTTTCATAAAAGAATTCAAATTCATTAATTGGATGGTACCTGAGAAACTTTCGCACAGATTTAGAAAACTCAGAAGGAGAACATTTAATATCTGAAACAAGATTTGAAAGAGAGATGAATGAGTTTTTGCTTATGTGTTCAGCGTAAGTGTAGGGCAGTAACCGAGTTGAGTGAAGGTACTCTGTGAGAGCTTGTCGGGCTTCAAAAATTGCTCGGGGCTTGAGTTTTGGTCGAGTCTTTGATGGGTTGGGCGCCGTTGAGAGAGCAGTGAAGTGACGGCGTAGGATTGTGAAGAGAAGAGATCTGGAAATTGGAGGCATGGTGTAGAGGTTTAGGGTTTTCAGCGGACCAAGAGGGTCCAATTTTGACTTGTGTGGTGGCAGTAGAGACAGGGCTTACGAATGGCAACGGGGCGGTTCGGTCCGGGTTACACTCAACCCGACCCGACCCGTCCTCCCTGTAACCCGAACCTACCCAAAACCAAGGGGATTTTTTTCTCTCGTCCCGTTCCATCCTTTCCCGCCCTACCTGATTAAATATTTTTATATAATAAAATAATTATAAAATTATAAAATATATTAAATTTATAATCTAAAAATATAAATAAAAATTATATATATATATGAAATCGGATCGGATTGGGTTGGGTTACGGGATGGAGCAAACAAATATTGATCCTTATCTACTCCAGTATTTTTTTATACTGGGTTAACTCGAACCTGTCCGCTAAATTAATCCGATAAATCATAAAAAAATTCGTCCCATTCGGGACGGGTCGGGCCGGGGTGGAGTGGGGCACAGCAAAGTTGTCATCCCTAACAAGGCTAAAGGCTCAAAACTTCTAGTTTCGATCTGATTTAATTAAACTAGGAGTGTAATCGAGTCAAGTCGAACTCGGATATTGGGCTACTTGAATTGAAGCCTAAATGTGTCAGTAACTTGACTCAGTTAAATTGTGTAAACTCAGTGTCATACTCGAGCTCGACTCAGATCCCTAGTATTAAATACAAATTAATATTTTATAAATTAATAACTTTTAATATTTAATATAATTTTGTAAAATCGATTCAGTTCTACATGAATAAATTAATATTTTTATTATTTAATAATTAATATAAAAATTTTAAAAAATTAATGAAATTATTAATTAACAGAATCATATTTTTTAAAAATAATCATCTATATAAAATTACTTGTTTTTTTTAATGTCCTAATATTGAATTGTATATTTCGTAATATCTTATTAGTTATATTATAAATATGATTCAAAAGATCTAATAGAGAACTATGTAAATAAATAACATCTAATTTTTTATTATTTCTAATTTTTTTTAGGTTATAATAAATTTTTTCATATTGTCAGTATTATATTTTCGATTTAAATATAAATTACATTTATGTCTATTTTTTTGAAAATATATATTTAATTTATTTTTAATTACAAACAATACTTATATCTAAATTTTGAAAATATTTATCAAATTTATTATAATTTACATATAATAAATAATGTGATAAAAATATAAAAATTTTGTAAATTAATAAAAAAAAATTATTATGAATTATATTATTTTAGAGAGATTTTATTCTATAAATATAAATACTTCAACCGATCTGATCGTTCCAATACGGTTGGACAAAAAAATAATTATATTGAAAATCGATTAGACTCACGACTATGTTGAGCTGAGTACTATGAAGCTCAAATTCGACTTGTTTGCTTACTTGGGTAGTTGAAGCTCGAACTTGACTCAATTAGATCAAATTAATATCGAGTATTCTTGAGTTGATCCCGACGAGCCTGCAAGTCGGCTTCTCACTCTTACTACCCTTAAACTTTGGTTCAACTATCTTGTTTAAGAACCATTGACTGATCCGGTTAACGATTCAAACCCTTGAAATTGTGACTTATTTCACAGAATTAAACATTTTTCGCTCTATTTTTTTAGCCCAATGTATTTCCCATACCCTTACACGCAATACTATCCCCAAACCACGTCGACAATGATGGTCCAGCCAGGGGAAATTCCGATAAACCCCGTACCTCCGGCCACCTTGCCCCAGCCGGAATTTTACCCTACCGCTAAGCGCCGCCGTGACGATTTCGATAGTTCTGTAGCTTCCGTTATTGGTGAAACGGAAGGATCTGCCCCAAAACGAGCTAAATCACAAGATGTTATATTTAGGATCGTAGTGCCGTCTAGGCAGATCGGTAAAGTTATTGGCAAGGAAGGTTGTCGTATTCAGAAAATAAGAGAAGAAACTAAAGCTACCATCAAAATCGCTGATGCTATTGCGGTACTTGCTGTTTTTTTTTTTTTTTAATTTGGGACTTCGGTTTAATTAGGGTTTTGAATTGGGGTTTGTTTATGAAGATTAAAGGAATGAACTTTTCTGTATGTTGTTTGACTAGCGACATGAAGAACGAGTGATTATTATTAGCTCGAAAGAGAGTGATAATGCTGTTTCTGATGCTGAGAATGCTCTCAAGCAAATTGCTTCTTTGATTCTGAAGGTGATTGGAAAAACTAGCAACTATAGTTATTAATGCGTGTGTGTATTACTACCATTAATTTTATAAAGATTTTTGATTGCTTGGGTTATTTTTTAAAAACATATAAACAGGAAGATGATAGTCCAGTAGAAGCATCAAAATTGGTGGGTGCAGGGCATGTGGCTGCAAACACTATTAGGCTGTTAATAGCAGGTTCTCAAGCTGGTTCATTGATAGGATTGTCTGGTCAAAACATTGAAAAATTGAGGAATTCATCGGGAGCCACTATAACGGTACTTGCTCCAAATCAGTTGCCTCTTTGTGCTTCTGCTCATGAATCAGATAGAGTTGTGCAGGTGTGCTTGTTATTTCCAATTTAATTTGTTTGAATCAAAGCTTTTACTGTGTCACTAGAAAGATTATGACTTGAATTTCTGTTATATATAGATATCTGGAGATGTACCTGTGGTGTTGAAGGCTCTACAGGAGATTGGTTGTCAACTCAAGTAAGTTTTCTGTCTATTTTTTTTCTATTGAGTGTTGTTTTGTTTTCGTTTCCAAAATGTGTGTGTGGGATTATTTATGCTTCACTTTTGTTATTTAGGGAAAACCCACCAAAACAAGTGATTTCTATCAGTCCAACATACAACTATAGCACAATTCGACCCGCTCAGCCTTATGTGGACCCAACATCAGGTTATTCAATGTTTCTTCTTTTAGAACAATCCTATCTTCCAACTGCTACGTTATGTGGCTGTATCAAGTTTTAATTTTTGCTATAACCACATCATCTTTAGGACAACCAATCTTGCAGCTGATTATGTAACCTTGGAAATGATGGTCTCGGAGACTTTGGTTGGAGGCTTGATCGGAAGATGTGGCTCCAACATATCTAGGATCAGAAATGAGTCTGGAGCAATGATCAAGGTAAATGGATCATCAGTTTGTTAGCTGTAACTTCCAGATTAATTTGATACAATGTGGGAAGAGTTATAAAGTTGCATATTAAAAACATTCTTGGTTGATTGAGAAGTAAAGATACCTGCTGGCGTTTATCAGTGCTGATTATCAAATGCCATTTTTTTTCCTAGCTTTTAATGGTCTTCAAAATACAATTATGGTTGACAGGTTTATGGTGGAAAAGGTGAACAAAAACACAGACAGATACAGTTTGGTGGCACTGCTCAACAGGTGTACATTCTTTTCTCAGTTCTAAAAGATTAGTATATAGCTCCTTTTAGAAGTCGATGAAGTGGTTCGTGATAATTTATCATGTCTGTGGTGGTTTTAATGTTGCGGCGGGTGCCGAATATCATTTTAAATACCTATGTGATTGAGTGCTTGCTAAAAGTTTGTAAAACATTAAATTCTTTAAATTATTTGATTTTGATTCCTCAAAAAACTAATATTGATGGTTGTTTTAAGATTAAAACATTCGAGGTTTCTTTGTTTTTATTTGATATGTCGAATGCATGCCAGGTAGCATTGGCAAAGCAGAGAGTAGATGAATACATTTATTCTCAATTGGTACAAGCAGCTGGCGGTCAACCTCAACAGCAATCTCAACAACCATTGTAAGGGGTCTTGCTTTTCATCTCTCATTGAAAGTTGCCTTCACTTTTAGTATTCGCAATTGAATTTTTCCCTGCAATTTCCAAACCTTATTGGAGAAAGGAACGTCTCAAAAATGTAGATCCCAACTGGAGTAGCAGTTTTTAACAAGATTTAATGAATTATATTACCCTCGGGTTTGATGTGATGACATAACCATTCTGTTTCAGTTATTCAATCATTATCGTAGTCCTATTTTAGATGATCAGAAGTTTATATTTGGATTGCTGATTATTATTCAGGCTGAAAATAAAGTAATTGGAGCACTGAATTTTGATATAGTTCTGACAATTTAAATTTCTTTTCAGTTTGCATAGATGATAGGCTGCAAGTGGTAATTGAGGAGTTTCTATGGAAATGGTGAAATGAACCAGCTAAAAAGTGCTCAGTTACTCGGCCGCTCTCAATACTTGAATCTTCATGAATGTTGATATAAGATGAGCCATACAGTTGGATGACTTGATCTTTGTTGAATTATTGATGTATAAGATGCCTTAATTTTAGTCCTAAATTAAACAGTATTCTAGTATTGTAATTGTTTTGGTTTGATGTTTTAAAAATCCTTTTTTTAGTAAACATGAATGTTTGCTAGAACATTTGGAGAGGAGTTGCTCATGGTAGGATTTTTGTGGATCAAATTCATTCTCATTGAGACTGTAATAGGAATGTAATACAAAGCAGTTAAAGTGCATTTCAAACGTATGAGATGACATAAAACTATCTGAAGCAAAATTAAACAGCAGATACACGTTGTTGGGTCTTAAGTCCAAACAAACTCTCGAATAGCTTGGGAGCCATTGGAGGCATTTTAATGGGTTGAGGAGCCATGAAATTCACAATCTTCTCATGGACATTGTACCTACAAGATCATAGTTGGGGATTGAATATAGGAGCTCAAAATGATAAACCAAAAACAAACATGTAGTGATCCTAAGTTATTTATACCTGATCTTGCGGCTCTTTGAGGCACGCCGATCAACTATCTTTCTTTTGTTAGTTCGCAGTTTTTTCAGAGCATAAAACGCCGATTCTGAAGAAACAAGGAAGATTTAAATGCACAATTTCAGCAGTAGAAAAAAAAATTCAGTGAGAGTGCCTCCAATATTCTGCAGATAAAAAGTGCACGTGCATACCTGAAGATGCAGGGTCTATTGTCTCAAAAAATTCCTTTAATAATTGCTGGTAGAATTCTGTGTCCTCGAGAAGTTCGGGGTCATCATCAGGACTTGCTTCCTAATCAGAGTTGAAGGTTGTTAGATTGACAGAAATCTAACTCCAATACCATTTTCTTAAGTCATGATTCAGTTAGTTACTCCTTTTCTATTACAATGTGTGTATTATAAATACCCACATATATAGTTAAAATCAGCACAGAGCATGTATTGCCTTGATCCCACTATTAGATTCAAGTTGAAACCTTGAACCTCGGCATGGTGGGATGGCTGGCCACACCTGTTAACCCAAGATAAAAAAAAATCCAAGAGAACAGATGAAAGTTACCTCTCCCTTGGTATTTCCTAGTTGCTCGCTGACCTGCCCATTAGAAATTCAGGCAATCAGTACATTGTTTTGTTCCCTTTTTTTTTCAGATGAAACAAAGGAACGAAGAAATTCTCAAACTCATCGTGCCATAAACTGAACTAGAAGGAAGTGTCAATTGACTCACAGTTCCAAATACACCAACTGTTGATCTGATTTGTTGCATTTGCTTCAGCATTCTGCTAGGATCTCTCATATGAGAACCAACTTGTTCACTAATGTTCTGTGGCAGGGAAAAAAGGTAAATCAAGTGATTTTCGTTGTCAACTTCAGGCAAGTGGTACTTAAGTGTAATGGTGAACCTGATTAAAAGCCTGCAATTTTGATTCTAATAGCAGCAGCACCAGTAGCCACTTGTGTCTTTCTCTGCCATTTATTAACTGATTTGTCTCGAAAAGAAGCAATTCTACAAGATCAAAGTATTTGAAGTTCCAGAGATATCAGATTCTTCATAACAAACCTTATTTGCAAACCATGCAGGAAAAGAACTCCCAACAAATTACAATTCTTTTATTCTAGCAAACAGCAGGTTGATGGTTTTCTTTTTAACTTTCTATACTATCATTAGAAGTAATTGGCTACAGGTAGCATTTCACAAATTAAAATGAATTAAAGAAAAATACAGTGCTATGGATGAAATACCTCC
>CAOJBK010940647.1:0-12491 GCA_948294925.1 Codiaeum variegatum | reverse complement strand
AACAAATGGTCAGGGGTGCCGGACGTGTTGTCCGGCGTTAACCCTCCGACGCTTAAGTCAGTGAATGGGGGATTTATATATGGAGCAATATGTAAATGTAAGGCTTTTAGAGTGAGTTGATCGTACCTTGCTTTGGTTGTGAACTCATGTTTTTATAGGGCGAAAAACCCTGTAGATAGGAGCATGTGTCAGCCACAGAGTATTGTCAGTGTACCGCACCATGTGGCTTGTGACACCTGTTAGCTGTCAAATCCCGAACCCCGAAGGCCGCTAGGGGCGAGGTTGGTGATGTACTTCGGGTTCGGTCAAGACTAAGTGCTGTGGGATTCGGTCCGGACCTGAGGACGTCGTTGGAGCCGAACCTATCTAAAATTGAGCCGTATCAACCGGCTTGAAAATATGGCCGGAATCTATGGAGGCCTAAAGGATTTAAACCACATGAGCCGTGGAGATATTTCTTCTACAAGTTTCTTCCTTGCGGTGAACTAATTTTTAAATTTTTTTGGTGCTTCGTAATTTATTTTGCCCACCCATGCGGTCGAGCCAAATCCAACTAACCACCCCCCAACCCAATCTATTCCCAAGAACAAATTCCCCTTTCAGACCTCCATTAAAGACCTGAACGGAGGCGTTTTTCCTTCCTTTTTTTAATTACATATTATTATTATTTAAAATCTGAAAATAAATTTATTAATAAATATAATTAAATTTAAAAAATAAAATATAAAATAAATAAAAAAATTTACATGTCATTGTCACGTCAGAAATCTAGTGTTATATCAACAACTCAGTGTCACATCACAACGTTATCTAAGCACAGACAACTGCCTAACTGACCTATAGTATATTTGAAAGAAATCGATTAGTTCAATGGTAAGTTTGAAAAGTAAAAAAATAAGTGGTAGATTTGAAAATTTTGATATATTATGTGGTAAAATAAATGGTTTTGCCTAAATTAAATTAAGAACAAACATTCATTGTAGAAACTACACTTCAAATCCTAGATAAGAAATTTGGCTACTTGTTATATTGAAAAACAAAGCAAATAAATTTATAAAAGAACTCATGTTTAGATCTAAGAAAGCTATAAATTAAAGAGACAAAGATGATAAACTTTTGTAAAAAAATATTTGGATCTTCGATCTTGTTCGCCTCCAATCTTCAAGAATCCTCCCAAAACTCGTTCCACAAGCTCAAAACTCATTCCTTTTAGTTAGAAACACAAATGACCTTTTTATCTCAATTTTAAAACTTTTAAATCTCATATTTTCTGACTCTTACAGGTAGCATTACGGGAGTAAACAGGTAACAGTTACAATTGTAAGGTAACATTTACAAGTGTAAGGCGTACCCGTAAAAATACATTGTCATCCATTTTTCCTTCAGTTTCATCCTCAATCTTTGTGCCAACACTTAGACTTTAGACATTGGCACCAAAATTTTTCCAAAGTGTCGTTTGCTAACCAAATCAACATGACTCCATAAAATTCTAAGAATTCCTTAAAACAACCTAAAATTACGCTTAACACTCTAATAAAATTCAATTTCAAAGCAAAAACTCTAGTAATTAGGGACAAAATACAAGACAAGTAAGTACATATCAAATTCCCCACACTTAAACTTTTGCTTGTCCTCAAGCAAAACAAAACTTCGACAATGTACAAACTAACAAACTCCCTCTTCCTAGTCAAACAAAAATCAACTTTCAAGGTTCATGTTTTAATTAGCAATGGGATAAAGAAAACTCTTTTCCACCCACCAAGTATGTAATCCACAATCCATACTTAGTCCCATAAGTCGTGAGTGATGTCTAGCATAACATATCATGACTATCTAATTAGAAATGAATGTTGGTTATTATATCATTGACATTGCACGGACCTCTTGATTATAATTACCGTACACTTGAATCCCTTCATTATGGATTCCTGATTTCAGCTAGGGTCATGGGCTAGTTAAACCCTATATGCTAGATCATATAACTTCTATCTGGTTCTAATTCTCGATAAACCGATTCTTACTAGAAACTCTTTCCAGTGAATCTTTACTAACTTGACCAAGGATTTGTGACTCGAGAATAACCAGAAGTCATAAGATTCATTCATTGTTTACCCAAGTTAACGAATTCTTTCTTGGAGATCTCTTATCTCAACATACCACTTATTATGTCCACCACATGCCATATACCAATACTTGGATAACATCGGTATGTAAGACGTAATAAACCATAGCCACCAATATGTTAGATAACATGTCACCTCAAGTTTAAGGATTATATTCACAATTACAATCTAGATGATCACACATTGAGTAGTGGATAAAATCCATGTGTCTATCATCTAATATCACTGTTTGACTTACTCAGCTCATGAGTGTCCACGTGTTATCACGGAATCATATGTCTATAGTTTGAGACTCATTACCTCCATATCAATAAGTATCTCATACTTATCATGGATGACAACAGAGGTGACTGTCTCTCCGGATTAATGATGCTCCTACTAATAATCTTATGACCGTGAACTTACTTTAAAGTCTATGACAAAAATAATCGGTCTCCATATTCCCAAACTCTTTGAGAATAGATTCTCTTACATAGTACTTAAGGAACATATATATGTCATTCACTAAAATGAAAACAATCATTACACGAAAACATATATATTAATAGCCATTAATGAATTAAGATTACAAATATATACATAAAGTATAATCTCTAGGGCATACAACCCTAACAGCTGAAGAGTGGTATCACAAGCTCACCTCTAAGTCAATAACCTCGTTGAAATAGTAGGTAGATTTATTCCAAACAAGATTCATGTCGTTAAGAGCTAAACCTAGGAAGTTATCAAACCTCTTCTTGGTCAAGCGGAGAGAGAAGGGAAGCCTAAGGTCTTATATAGGAAGGTTCAACCACGTTGTTGATGAAATAGGAGAGTTGCAGTTTGACACAGTTCAAATGGCCCTCCTTAGAGGAACTACAAATCAGAATTTGCAGAATAAGCTCCTAGACAAATAGCCAACTACGTGGACTCAGCTCATGGCCATAACGGAGAGGTAAATTAATCTAGAATATGGGATGGAAAACTTGAGAATAAAGGTCCAAAAATTTTCCCCCTCAGGTTCAAGCAGAAGGGATGAGAAGAGGGAAGAGTCCAGTGGTAACAGCTCGAGAAGAAACAGAGATATGTCTGGGAGACAGTTTGAAAGGAGGAGCTCAGACAGAAACAACTTCAATCCTCTATCTTCCACTAGAAGGAAGGTGCTAATGTGGGTAAAAAAGAGTGGGGAGGATGTGAAATGGCCTTCGAGGATGAGTGATTCATTTTGATTTAGAAGGGATCCTAACAAATACTATGGTTTTCATCAAGACATGATACTGAAGATTGTAAACACCTCAAAGAGGAAATTGAAAAGTTGATCTAGAAGGTGATATCTGGGATTATGAGGCATGTGAATTGAGGTAATGAGTAGCATAGAAGAGAGCCAGCCAGGGAAGAGAGACACGACACAAAAGACAAGAGGGATGATGCCCTAAACCAAAGGAGAGACAAGTGGAAGGAGATATATATGTGATAATGGGGGGAAGCTCTAGTGGTGACAAGTATACAGAGAGAAAGAGAGTAGTCAAAGAAGTGTGCTTTATTATCTAGAAAGGTGGATCTCAAGCTCATCCCTCATCATATCCGTCTAGTTGGTGTGCAATAACCTTCTCACAAGAGGATGGAAAGCATGTGGTCCACCCGCACAATGATGTTGTAGTTATTCAGGGGTACATTAACAACTAGAGGATTAAGAGGATCATGGTGAACGAAGGGAGCTCTGTTATCATGATAACTATGGATTGATTATAGAAAATGAAGTTGAATTTGAAAGATATGGGATTAGTGGCAACACCCTTGGTGGGAATTGGCAAAGATTAAATCTGGCTTGAAGGGTCAATACATCTAGAGGTCAAACTAGGAGATGAAGAGTTGATCAGGACAATAACAATAGAATTTATGGTAGCATATATAACCTTCCCCTATAACATTTTGTTAGTCCGACCGTACCTATATGTCACTAGGGGAATAATCAGCACTTACCACCTCATATTGAAGATTCCAAGTATGAGGAGTCAGGTGATATGCAAGGGGTTCCAGGAGACAGCCAAGCATACCTACTTTAATATACTCAAAGGGGTCTATCGAGCAGCACAGTTGGACTTGGAAGAGTTGCCCACTGTGCAAAATTACATGGTACCTAAAGGGACATAGTGAAGGTTATGATAGGTGAAGGTGAAATACAGGTGGGGGGGATAATTGGACTCCCTAGTTAGATAAGGCATAATAGGGATAATGAAGGTCAATCACAAAGCCTTTGAGTGATCCACAAATGACCTGAAAGGGGTCGACCCCAAGGTCATAGTGCATTTATTGAATATTGACAGCTCTGTCAAACCTGTAGCTCAAATGAAGAGAAAACAATCCCCAGAAAAGCAAGCAGCTATAGCTGAAGAGGTGTAAAACCTATTGACAATAAAGGTGATTAGGGGTGTGCATTATCCTGAATGGTTGGCTAATGTTGTTATGGTAGAGAAGCCTAATGGGTCCTACCATATGTGTGTAGACTTTACAAACCTCAAAAAGGGTTGTCCTAAGGACCTTTACCTTCTTCCAAGTATTGATCACTTGGTGGATTCAATGTCAAGGCACGATCTCTATACCTTCCTGGACCACTAAATTCACATGTGTTCTATGGATGAGGAAAATACCTCCTTTATGATAGATCAGGGGACCTACTACTACAAACTGATGCCCTGGACTTAAAAATATAGGGCTACCTATCAGAGAATGGTGAATGCTATGTTCAGGGACCATGTTGGAATGACAATGGAGGTTTATGTGGATGACAAGATCATCAAGAGCAACGAAGCGAACCCAGAGCAAATCAAGGCTATCATTGAGATGCAGCCACCAAAGAATATCACCAAAGTACAAAGGTTGAATGGTAGAATTACAGCTCTGGGAAGATTCATATCATGTTCATCTCGGCATTGTCAGCACTTCTTTAAAACCCTAAAGGGTTTGAAGGAGTTCAAATGAACAGATGAATGTCAGAAGTCCTTTGAAGAATTGAAGAAGTTTATAACTTTGCCCCCACTATTGAGTCGACCCCTACCAAGGAAATATCTCTATACCTACCTATCCACTACAGACGAGATAATTGTAGCAATCTTGGTTAGAGAAGAGGCTAGGGATCAATTCCCAATTTATTATGTGAGTAGAGTCCTCTATGATGCAGAAACGAGGTACCCCAAGCTGGAGCAACATGCATTGGTTCTGTATATGTCCACATAGAAGCTGAGACATTATTTTGAGGTTCACATAGTCATAGAGAGAATAAACCTACCCCTAAGGAAGATACTTCAGAAGCCAAAGACCTCAGGTCGAGTGTCAGAATGGGAAATTAAAATAGAGGCATTGGGAGTTCTTTTTGAACCTAGAAAAGCCATGAAGGCACAAGTACTAGCTGATTTTATGGCCAAGCTCACTCCAGCTTTCGACACACAGCTTGACCCCAAAGAGACATGGTTGATGTGGGTAGATGTGGCGGATTGTGATGAAGGAGTAGGGGTCAATATTGTAATTAAAGGCCCCCATTATGTAGTTATATAGTATGCAGTAAGGTTGGAGTTCAATAGCTCCAATAATGAGGCAGAGTACGAGTCGCTATTAAATGGGTTAAAATTTGCCAATAAGCTGGGGTGGAAAATTTAATAATTTATAATGACTCCTAATTAGCAGTCAATCAGATCCTGGGGATTTTCAAAGTGCACAATGAAGATATAGCCCCTTATATAGATAGAGCCAAAAAGCTAACGCAGGAGGGATGGAAAATTGTATATGTCCCGAGGTTTGAAATAGTTAAGGTTGGTAGGCTTGCTAAGGTAGCAACTCAAAGGAATGTAAAAGAATTGAAAAAAATACCATTGGCCTTGCAAAAAGCTCCAACAACTCAGAGCGAGCTATTGTGCCTAATGGAGTGGAAAGGGAGATGGATGGAACCTTTGGCCAGCTAGTTATTAGGAAGAATACTCCCTCAGGATAAGAAAGAAGATAATAGAATTATCCTAAGAGCTATGGAGTATAGTTGGTACATGGGAGATCTATACCACATATCTCGGACTCATCCATGGATGAGGTGTATTACTATCTACCTGGGTGATTATGTGCTGAGGGAGATTTATGAGCTCACATATGAAGCCCACAAAGCTAGTATGACCCTCATTAGAAGGGTTCTATTGCATGGATATTATTGGCCTACTATTAAGGCAGATGCAGAAGACTTAGTGAAAAAATGTCCTAAATGCCAGGAGCATGCTAACGTATAATGAACACCAATGTCTTCTCTCCCACCTATAAGAGGGACATGGCCCTTCTATCAATGGGGCATTGACAAACTAGGACCATTCCTAACCTCAAGAAGGCAGTGCATGTTCCTAATAATGGCAGTAGAGCATTTTCAAAATGGCCAGAGGCCGAGTCGGTAGCTACTATCACTCATAATAAAGTTATTGATTTTGTTGACAAGTTTACTATTAGCATATTCAAGATTCTAAGGGTCCTCATTATAGACAATGGAAAGTGGTTCGATTCCAGACAGTTCATATCCTTCTGTCAGGGTTTAGGCATCGACCTACGTTTCTCTTCAGTGGCCCATCCATAGACCAATGAGCAGACAAAGCTTATAAGTAGGACCTTACTACAGGGACTAGATGATAAGAAGGGAAACTAGGTGGACAAACTTAATAGTTTTTTGTGGAGCTACAGAACTACACCTCGCAGTGCAACAAGGGAGACACCCTTCTCACTCGTATATGAGAGCGAGGCAGTAGTACTAGTAGAGATCAGACAACCCTCTTTTAGAGTGGAGTTTTATGAAATGGTAAATCAAGTCATGGAAAGGAGGATGAACCTCGATCTGTTAAAAGAGTTGCGAGACTTGGCTTAAGCTCAAACAACTACCTATAAATAAAAGATAGCAAGGTATCATGACAAAAGAGTCAAGCATAAGGTTTTCAAAGTAGGGGACCTCGTCTTAAGGAAAGTTGAGCTATCCAGAGAGAATGTAGGAATTGGCAAGTTGCAACCCAATTGGGAAGAACCATACAAGATCAATAAAGTATTGAGGTTAGGAGCGTATCAGGTGGAGGATCACAAAGGGACACCCCTACCTCATACCTGGAATGTAGAAAACCTCAAGAAGTATTTTACCTAAGTTATTGTTTCATGATTATGCAATAATATTTTAATTTTTTCTTGTATTTATTATAAGTCTAGACAGATGATGAGGGCGCTAAGGAGGTGCCGACCTAGTCGAGATACCTGGGTGTGCCAACTGATTCTGGCATCATGAATAAAACTAAGTTTTTCTTGAATAGCTAATCTAAAATCTCAATTTAATTTCCAAGTTTAAGAGTTTGATTCAAAGAGTCAACCCAAAGAGGAGCGATCTAGAGATCACCCCACAAAGAACGATCCAAATAGGGATGGCAACGGGGCGGGATAGTGACGGGTTATGTCCAACCCGTCTCCAACATGGCTCCCCCTCCCTGTAACCCGCTGGGGGTTTTTTTTCGCCCCAACCCTGCCCTGCCCCATCTAAATCCCGTCCCGCCCAAACATTTTTATATAATAAAATGATTAAAAAATTATAAAATATATTAAATTTATAACACACAAATATAATTTTTCAATATTAATCATCCATATTAATATAAATATAGGTTTTAATCAAATAGTAAGAGTGATAATTAACATATATATATATATATATATGAAACTGGGGCGGGGCAGGCAAATACCACCCTCGCCCTGCCCCGATATTTTTTTATACTGGGTTAACCCGTAACCTGATCACCCGTTGACTAACCCGCCCCATTCGGGTCGGGTCGGGTCGGATCCCTGCAGGTTCAGGTTAAATTGTTATCCCTAGATCCAAAGATCGTCCTTTAGAAAGAATAATCCAGAGATCAACCCATAATTCAATGGTCCAAAGATCGCTCAGGAAAAAAGAACTATCTTAAGATCGTCCCATTAAAAATGATCTACAAAATTTTCCACTATGAAATAATTCTAAAAGATCGACTAGATAAGAACGATCTGAAGATCATCCTGCTAAATAAAGATCTCAAAAACATCAATCAAATATGCGAAGATAAGCAGTTCACTATAAAAAACAATATGGAAAGACTATCATTTCATTGCTTATCCAAATAAGTAGTACAAAGATGGGAGGGGGATAGCTCCCGACATCATCCCCAAACTACAAAACAAATAGAAAAAAATTTTACAAGTAGGAGAGGTCAGGCTTGGGGATCTTTAGGCTGCTATATTTGATGCTCTCCCTCAGGCTGAACTTTAAAAGGACCAGGAGCCTCAGCAAATATACTTAATGAGGGCTTGATGTCTGTTAGAAAAGATGCAGAGGACCCAAATTATTTTGCCACCATCTCCGCTAGCAGTTTACCAAAGGCAATAAGCCAGGTCGCATTTTGACTCTCTAAATAGTAAACCTCAGCAACCCCGCGATCGACTTCAACAGTCTGAATGGATAACTCATTTTTCGTAGCCTGGAGCTCTTGCTTCAACTTCTCCAAGTCATTCTCTAGGTGCTGTCTCTTTTGTTTTCTTCATCTCACGCATCTTTAGCCTTGCGAGCTTTCTTCTTTACAGATTCCAGCTCTTTACCTTAAAGCTCGAAGGCAACCTTGGCCTTTGACAAACTCTTTCAAAAAGAGGCCCTCTCTTTCTCTAAAGCCCCTTTCTCAGCATTTAAGCTCGCCGAGCTCCCAGTTAGGGAAGTGCTTTGAGCTAGGAGGAGCCCAACCAACTGGAGATAGAGGGAAAACATTTAGAATATAAAAAAGGAAGGAAAGCAAAAAGAGAAGTTAGAAAAAGTCACTCACCATTAGTGCTTTGCTGTAACATTTAGCACATCATTCCTTATCTATCATAGCCTCAAGGTGATGTAGATTAGTTGGGGGAATGATTGAACCCACAACTTTCCTGGCAACTTGGTGGTCTTCTAAGTTGATGTTAGGCTAACATTTCTTAACAAGGATGCCGGCTAGGGCACCCCTGGAAGGATGAGAAGAACTTATGCCCCCATCCTCATTCTTAGCTGGAATGACCTCCTCTCTAGATCATTTCGTATGGGCAGGGGTGGGAGAAGCTGAAGTTGTGTGGTCGCCCTCTACCTTAGAATATATAGCCACAACAGAGGCCAGGCCTCTAGCAATAGCAGCATTCGAGTCTGTTTGAACCCCGACTTGTGTTTGCTCGATAGGAGGAAGGTTTGAACCTTCAGCCTGGGTAGAAAGGGGAGGGTTGGAATCCCCAACTTGTGCTTTCTGGGCTTCTTGAGCCTTTTGCTCTCTCATCTTATTCAAGATGGCTGACATATATGCAAAAAGAAAGATAAGAAGGTCAATTAGTATAATCAGGGAAAGGAAAACACAAGAAAGAAAGTTTGGTACCCCCATATGGGTTGAGCCGACACCCTAATTTATCTATGACTTTTCCTGAATACTAGCCTCCACCTAGGATCTACTATCATACTTCCCATTCTCTTCTACCCATTTGAGTATCAACCTCAGTTGATCCACCTTAGCGCCCCTTAAGGCAGGGAGGCATTTGCAGCGTAAAATAGAGATGTCATGATTCCATTTTTTGGGTAAGGATGTGAGGCTGTCATGATAGATGAAGAAGAAATTTTGCTTCCAGATGGGCGTCAGTGAAGAAGGAAGCTTGAAACACTTTTTGTTCTCTTGCGCTTGCAGATGGCACCAGTCAAGCCCTCTTCCAGGGACGACCTTATACAGATGTTGCACAATAGGTACTGACTGTTGGAACCCAAGCCAATGAGCCATCATCTGCAGCCCTCGGAGGATCTTTCAAGAATTGGGGAGAACCTAGGAGATCAGTATCTTGTATGCTTGGAGACATGCTACGTCTAAGTCAGAAAGAGTGAACCTCAACCCAGAAGACAAGGTGTCCCCCCCCCCCCTCTAGGGGCTATTGAGTTCGCCATTTGTGATTTGGTGGGAAGTACCATCCTATAGCCCTCTGGAAAGGAGAATTCCTCCCTTATACTATTCAGATTAGCTGAGGATAGGATGGTGTGTAAGGAATCGACCCCATGGGTCTTATTTCGTAAGATTGCCCCCTTTTAGCAGAGCCTAAGGTGTGCTTCTTCCCTTTATGGGTTTTGGAAGGCTTGGTAGTTCGATGTGTTAGGGGGAATTTCCTCCTCGCCCTGCTCAGGCTCACTATCCCAGTCCAATCCAATTTGTTAGGGGTTAATTTCAGGGAGATCTTCTTCAAAGTCCTCATGCTAAATGATCTCTCTTTCAAACTCTCATTCATGATGAGCTCCCTCACTTAATTCTATTCTCCTCTTATTTTTTTCTTAGGGAGTTGTCAGTCGGGTTGGAGTTAAATTCTCCCTTAATGTATTCAACACTGATGGAGGGGCTCTTTCAGGGCTTAACTCATGCCTAAAAAAATGAGGTACATATCCCTCGTGGTTTTGGCTATCAATATGGTCACTCATGGTGATTGTTTAGAAAAGATGAAGAAATGGATAAGGAGGGGGAAACTTAAAGTGAAAATTACATGATGATTCTGGTGATAAGTCTTTGATAGTGACTGGAGATAGAAGGGTGGCCAAAAATCACAAAGCAAAGAATAAGAGGAATTGAGAAATGAGAAGATCTGGAAAAGATGAGAAGTGGGGATTTGACCCACTTATATAGACGAAGAGGTGTAGAAAGCGAAGCGACGTCTCTATTACCAAGATTATCAAAAGGTGACATGTGGTGAGGGTTAACAGGATACAAAAGGTGAAGCGGCATTAAACCTTCTAGAGATGCACGGAGCATTCGACACGTGTCTAACAATAGGTAACAGGTGGGAAACTTCCTGCTCAATGGTTCAAATAGTCTAAGACGAGGTATACCTTGCTCTATGTGCTCGCTTCGCTCCAAGTGCTCGCCTGGATTGATTATCCCTCAATCTTTAACTAGGGTCTGTTGGGGGGCGAGTGATAACCTCTCTTATGAACAGGACGACCTCAAGCCATGATAGCGGCCTTCATCCAGTTGAGGAGCTTGAACCTCAGATTTGAGGAAAAGAGGTCGAGCCTTAGACCTCAGATAGAGAAAGAGCTCGACTCTACAAAAGTGGATAAGCATAACTAAGAGATAAACTCTTAGTATCTCTCTCTTATCTCTAAAGTCATGTGATATCTATCTACTAACCTACCTTGTACGACTTGAAAATTATATAACAATATATAAACTAACCTAAACCATAGGAAACATATTAATCACTCTAAATTTTTTATTATTTTATATTGAACCTATTCAAAGCAAAATACTATCTTAAGTATCGGAATGACAACCGACAAGGCATCCCGTAATATTTGTTTGTCTTGCAGGTTGACTTTGAAGCTAGTATTTAAAACTCATATATTCTAAAAAACATCAAGTTATATACTTAAAATATACATTATATTTATTTAAAATATATATGATAGATATATATGTTTCATATATATTTTGAATATATGATATATTTTTTATAAAAAAATTTTGATCCAATAGTATTTTTATAATTACTTTTATTTTTAATATATTTCTGTAAAAAACTTTATAAAAAAAAAAGTAATTATATGGATGAAGCTCATGGACTAAACGATCAATGCCCAAAAAGCACAAAATTTATTTTCTTTTTGTAGGCTTTTTTTGCAACAGAACAAACCCGTCCATAAATGAATTATTTGAACTGCCCATGAGAATCCACTGACAGCGACATTACCTCGTTCCTCGAGCCAGTGCATAGTAAACCGTGCCACACAGAATATATCCACACCCTCTCCCATTTCTCCACCGTAACAGTCACACTATCATACGATAGAGCCATACCTGCCAAAAACTTCCCACGTGTCAACAACATGACAGATGTTTCTAATATCAAACGTCCACCTAATCTAAGGGTGGCAATGAAATCTTGGATCCAATGATTTGACTCTATCAACGATTCATAAAATGCCACGTTGATTAATAGTACTACTGAGGCCGTATATGATACAATCGAGCGAGAGAGTAAAATTAGTATAAAAAAGGATACCTGTGACGGCCCATTTCGTCTCCTACGTTTTTTGAATGAAAGTTTGCAGAATTAAACAAACAGAAATGGCTGAATCTGAGTCGGATCAACTTACAGAAATGGTATTTTCTTTTCTTTTGAATCCTTGAAAAATCATTTTAAGGCTTTTTATTGATTTGATTTGTATGATTTGTTGAAGGTTCAAGAAGATGATAGAAATAAACTCAAGCATTTAGATTTCATTCAAGCGGCGGCGATCTATTTTCTAGCCTGTTTCTCAACCATTTACGAATACGCGAAGGAAAACTCCGGTCCACTGAAATTGGGTGTCCTTACAGT
>CAOJBK010939735.1:0-10483 GCA_948294925.1 Codiaeum variegatum | reverse complement strand
TTATTCAAGTTAATGAATCCTTTCTTGGTTTAACAGTTATCCTAACATACCACTGATTATGGCCACCACATGCCATATACCAATACATGACTAGCATCGGTATGTAAGCAGTAACAAACCATAGCCACCAATATGTCAGATAACATGTCACCTCAAGTCTAAGGATTATATGCACAATCATAATCTAGATGATGTGATATTGACTAGTAGGCAACAACCCATGTATCCATCATCTAACGTCTCTATTCAACTTACTCATCTCATGAGTGTCCACATTTCATCATGACATCACATGTTTGTAATGTGAGACTCACTACCTCCATACTAATAAGTATCCAATACTCATCATGGATGACAATAGGGGTGATGGTCTTCCAGATTAATGGCATCCCTTCCAATAATACTATGACCATGAACAACTTTAAAGCATCTGTTAAAAGGGCAATCTGTCACTCATATTCTCAAACTCTTTGAGAATAGATTCCCTACAGAATACTTAAGAGACATATATATGTTAGATATAAGGAATGTTTTCACTTACAAAACATATATACTAAAGTCAGTTAAGGTTTTCATTTACATTCACATGCTGAGTGTAAGCTCTAAGGCATACATTTCTAACACCATTATCGTTCTCCCAAGGGAAAGTCGAATTGGACAATCAAACACTAACTCAATCTCCTAACCTAATGTCTAGCTCACAATTAATTTTGGGTTTTAATACTAATTTTAACTACTTTAACTTGGAAAAATTTCAAAGAAATAGAAGATTAAATAAGGAAATTAGCAATGGATATTTTGACTTATATTAACTTAATTTATAAGATTAACTAACAACCCAATGAAAGTATCAATCAATCATCAAGTGGGTCTTTTCGCAAAAGCTGAGTTTAACACTTTTTCAAGAGATTAAACCCTTAATTTCTAAGTAATAGAAGAGGAATCTCTTCTCACTCCCATTCAATTAGAAAAAGCATGAAGATTAAATGAAAACCATAAACCCTAAGTGTTTGTGAATCTATCTCTAGCAAACACAATAAACTCATAAGATTTGAAATGTTCTAGGCTCAAACTTTCTATTTCTAGTAAAGTATGAACAACAAAAATCATCAACAAGCATGCTATTATGGATGAAATGCAAAAAAAATCAAATCAAAAGCTTAACTTGAAGAAAAATCTCAACATTCATTGAATAAATTTGTTAACTAATCCATACAAATGAGTAAAACTTGTCTAATCTAAATAGACAAGTGAATTTAGTGTATGATTAAAAGGAAAGAACAAGAAATGAAGATGAAATTGGAAAAAATGTAAGAACCCATACAAACCCAATCAAATTTCCACCAAATTCTTGCTATCCTTACTCTAATATGGAGGGATGAATGAAAATCCACCTCCAATAGCCTTCCTTGATCTCCTTTTTTCTTTGTACTTAGCTCTTTTTAGGTTTTTGAGAACCCTTTGGACATTTTAAGTTCTAATTTTTGCCAAGTCCCTTTTTTTCTACAAAAAGTGATTTTTATAGTGAGTCAAACTGCTGGTCACGGCCCGTGCCACTGCCCATGACAAGCTACTATTTCTAAATAACAAAGGGAACTCTTCTTTCATGGACTTTGTCATGACCAGTGACAATGGCCGTGATAAGCCACTATTTATTAGGATTTTGTCCATTTTTCACTAGCTGTCTCATGGTCCGTGAGCCAAGCCGTGAGGCAGTTTTGTAACTCATTTTCTTGATCTGTTTTCGTTCTTTTTCTTCAATTTTTGAGTCCAAACTTTGAAATACTTCTATACAACTCAAGAATCCTTATAAACTCCTAAAAAGGACTAAAAACAATAGAACAAACAAATCAAATTTAATTTAAACTATAAAAATTACTAAGAATATGAGGGAAAATTAAGTATAATTTGCTAAATATCAAACTTCCCCACATTTGGACATTTGCTTATCCTCAAGCAAACTTAAACACCCTACAACACAAGTCCAAATGCTATTTTCCAAGACCTGAAAAGTTAGACAAAAAAAAAAAGATAACAATCACTCAAATAGATATCTAGTTTTCATGACACTTCGGTTCAATGACTAAACTAGGAATAAAGCCGTTGAGTTCGGAATCCATGAAGGCACTATTCTCACAACCTAATTCCAAGGCATTTCAATCAAAAAAATCAAATGTCTAGTCCTAAAAGCATGGCTTGAATCAAGTCATCGAACCCAAGATTTTCTCAAAATACTCGACTAACTTCCTGGAAACTAAACCTTTTCTATTTCTTGTGCAAACAATCAAGATATTTCACAATTTACAAGGGACCCAACTTAGCTAAACTCGTCACTAGTCTTTTTATATGAAAGTAAACGTTTTCTGGCATCGACTCCTGGTTACTCCACTATTCACAGAATTGAATAGCTGGCTACTAGAACTATTCATGGTATCAATTTTAGATATTTCTTTTTGTAACAAGAAACCAGTGGAACAGATTATATTTTTTTTCAAAGTCCCTTTTTGATATATTTTTCATATTGATGCACTTATTATTATTTTTATTTTGATTTCTAAGAAAATCAATCAAGTTCTCAAGCAATAGCTTTAGTTTTCTGACATAAATCATGCCAAAGAAAAGGACTAGACATTCGAAAGTGACTAAACACCCTAGACCCTAGTCGTGGGAACCATGCCAAGTGAATTCCTAATACCAACTACTATGTTCAAAGTTTAATAAAAAATCAAAGTTATTATGAAAACTAGTATCTAAGTGATTGACTTTAAAAAAAATCCAATTTTAGAGTCCTAGTAAAATGGCAAAATGGAAGCTATATGTGTTGTGCTTAAGTTTGTTGTCACTGTTTCAGGCATTCATGCATAACAAAGAATTTCAACCATTCCAATCATGCATTTATACACAATATTCACCCCCTACACTTAAACCATACATTGTCCTCAATGTGTGTAAAAAAGATATAAAGAGAGAAGGGGGATAAGAATATTGTCCTAAAATAGAAGGTTTCCAGCCTTCCCAAAATAATAATCTGAGATAGGTAGTTAAGATTTAAGCTACAGATCAAGGTTAGTATTTTTGGTTTCATGAAGAAACCATAAAAGAATAACATTCATTCCAAATTTAAGCAAATAAAAATAAAGAAAATAGTTCAACAAACATAAATAAGTACAAGTTTAAAGAAAATAAACTAAATAACTAAAGATATAAATTTTGAGTGATAGGAATGGCCCTTGAACCATAAGCTAGAAAATGGGGTTGTCTAAGTCGTACTCGGCCTCATTGTCATCTTCTGTCTCAACATCAGAGCTGAAGTGGGTCTCCTCCTCCGAAAATTTGCTCTAATGAGTCTCCATTTCTATATCACTAATTTCTATTTCTTCTTCCACAATTGTGGCTGCTAGAGCTGGTGAAGCATTGGGGATGGCTGGAGTGGGCTCAATTGGGCCCGGTGGGGACTTCAGTCACTTAGGCTTTTAAGGCTTATGTGCTTCAAGATCTTACCCATAACCCTACCGAGCCAGTGACGGTGTTTCCTCTCATACCATATTTCTTTTAGGATCTCTTTTTTGTTCCTTTCAAGCATCCTAATGTCCTTCTGAATCTTGTACATGCTTTCTTCCATTGATGTCCAAAGAGGGACGAAAGGTCTGGTTGATGAGGGGCCTACAGGTGGGGAAGTTAGTGCAAGTGCTCCTGTAGGTGAAGGTGGTGGTGGGGGAGCCTTTGATGTGTGAAGCATGTTTGAGAGGCATTATTGGTTGAATAGAAGCATGCCTCCATCCTGATATATAATGTTCAAAGAGTTGGTTACCTTGAGGTTCTTAGCGAGTCGGGTGATGCAACTACCTCTATGCAGTCCACCATCTCCTTTCTTATTATATGCCTCCTTGCATAACATATGCACTAGTCATTGAGCCATATTCAACCAGATGTTCTTCCTCATAACATACATATAGAAAAGATTGAAGGAAGCCATATACCCTTAAGAGCCTGTGTAATGAGAAATAGATTGCTTCACTATGTAATGGGCACACCACATTCCCGTTAACTTGAACTTGGAAGCTTTGACTTTGCCTTTATCCCATGCCGCCCCTATCGGGGCAAATTCTATCCATACATCCTCCAGCCTCTTATGAACACTTGTGACCCAATCAGAGGAAGTGTCGGTGAATGACGATGAGGCAAGGTCCTCAAGCTTACAAATGTCAAAATCCAAGGCAAGGTCAGCTACGCTCTTGGTGAATGGTCTTCAAGCTCTTCTCTTTTTTGTCCATCTCCAAGGTACAAAGGAAGTCGAGAGTGAGCTCCTTATATGTGGGCTCAAATATGCCATAAAATTCTCTCTACCTTGATTACTAAAGCATGTCCTTGAGGTTCTCTCCCATTTATAGCCCCTAATGGTGTTCCAATCTATAGAACATTAGGTATACCATTTCTTATTACCAAATTTCTTGAGTTAGTCTTGTTGCTAAATTTGGTAAAATTTCACACATGGGTGTTCTAGTTGTATGAAAGAAAGCCCTCTCCCTTTTCGGCAGTGGAAGAGTGGGTTGGCACTTATGTGGACTGCCTAGGGGGTTGCTTCCTCTTTTTGGGTGAACTTAAAGAGGCAGGATGTTTGCCATCTTCCTTAGATGATGGTTTTGGTTTCTTTGAGGAAGACACTCGACCCATAATCTGTAATAAAAAAAAATAAAGTACCAAGGAAAGACAAAGTAACCCAACATTGTTAGTGGTTAGTGTTAGAAAACAAGATTGGCATTATAATGGCTAGGATAAGACCGTTACCAACCTGCAAAAATAACAAACTAACAAAAGGAATTCATCCTAAGCACCCCACACATAGCCCATATAACCCCATACTTAGAACTTTGCATGGTATGTATCAAATACTTAGCATTTAGAGAAAATGTAAACAAAGTGAGTAGGGGTCATTCTCAAAGTTAATCAAACTCAACCCATTTGAAAACTCAAGAAAAATTTGACCCCTAACCCACTTAGACATTTTATCAAACACCTTGCATGCATAAGATAGAACCATAACCAAATGACCAAATCACACCATAAAACACTCCCAATATATGGAAAATGAAAAACAACAAAGGTTCAAGACTTTAAGTCAACAAAACTCAAGAGATCTAACAAAAAAAAATTGGGTTACAAACCATAAAATAAAACTAATAGTAAAACAATGAAATAATGGAAACAAAAAGAAATTAACCATAGACTAACACATTCTAACATGCATTATTAAACCAACTTCAATAAAAATTAAAACCTTAACATAAAATCTCTAAAGCAAACCCTAACAAAATTTCACTAAAGAATGCATAAACAAACATCAAAAATAGAAGAGAAAAAGAGATAAAAACCTTGAATCCTTGAGTGAATTGAAGAAAAATGCAACCTTGAACATTATTCTTGAGAGATTGGGAGTTTTTATGCGTGATTTTGCAGAAAGTGTTGAAGAAAATGACACAAAACACGTTTTAGGGGGTTTAAAATGGCGTGAGGTAAGTAATGGGCCCCACAGAAAAAAAAATTGTCACAGAAGGCTCTTATGGTTTGCCTCACAGTCCTTGACAGGGATCGTGAGAGGCTACTAGACTATTTCTATCCTTGTCATGGTTGGTCTCACAGCCTGTGATGATGCTCGTGACAGTAGGCTTCACGGTCAGCCTCATGGCCCATGATAGGGACCGTGAAAGGCTATTGTATCTCAAAAAATTTCATTTTCAAATTGTTTATCCTCACAGCCTGTGACAGGGACAATGATATGCTTCTAGACTGAAATTTTTCAATTTTTTACAAATGTACTTACCTCAATTCGTGCCATGGATTTTTGGGACATTCTGTGGCTCAAACCACTCACCTTTTCTGATGATCAAAGCTCTATAAATCTTGCACAACCTCAAAATCAAGTGTCATATCCAATTTCACTTAATAAAATTTAAAAAAAAATTAACTAAAAACAAAATGAAACACATTAAACTTCAAACCGATGGGTTAACTCCCACCAAATGCTTCTTTAATGTCATCTTAGCTAGACATTAGGTAGGGTTTTCACCCCCATTTCTAATGTCTCAATGGCACCCAACATTTCCTAACCTAAGACCTGCTACATTAATTATACCATAGAGTTTTGAGTTTAGGAACTTCATACATGATTTAAGAAAAGCTTTAGGAAGCCATAACTTCTCTCCTTATTTAAGCTTTACCTTTTACTTTTCCTAACCCCCTTCTTTTGGCTCATTTTCTTAGAGCTCTTAGCCTTCCCCTTTGGGGGTTCCTCTAATAATTTCTCCATGCTTATCAGTATCTCTACTTCCTGCTTGTCCACACACTCAATAATAACATTGTTAATCTCTTTTAAATCATCATTTGAGCTTTTATCTTTTTCAAGTGAGTGAAAAACTAATTTGCTTAAAGGCATGAATGTGTGCAAGATTTTTTGAAAGATGGAAAACAATCTTTCATTACCCACCCTTAGGATCATTTTTTGCTCCTACACATCTATGATGGTGCGGGATGTGGCCAAGAATGGCCTACCCAAGATCAGTGAATTGTCGACATTGTCTTCCATTTTGACAATAAGAAAGTTAATATGAAAAATGAAGTTGCCAATCTTAACCAACACATCTTCAATAATGCCCTTAGGGTAGATAACAGACTTATCTGCCAATTGAATGCTAAGATGTGTTGGGTTGGGCTCATACAAGCCTAAATTCTTAAAAACTTTGTAGGGCATTAAGCTTACACTTTCCCTAAGATCAACCAATGTCTTTTTAATATTCAAGCTACCTAAAGTACAAGGGATAGTGAAACTCCCTGGATCTTTTAGCTTTTGATGTAGCTTTCAAAAATTCATAAAAATCTCCTCCGAGATCTAAACTATGGACACCTCTTCCAATTTACCTTTCCTTATAAGTAACTCCTACAAGAATCTTGCATATTTCGGCAGCTACAAAAGAGCATCTACCAAAGGAACATTAATGTGTAATTGCTTGAAAAGGGAGAGAAACCTACCATAATCAGGGTTGATGCGCTTTGCTTAAGCCTTGTTGGATATGGCACCCGAGGCTTATAGTCCGAAATTAGAGACTTTATCCTTTCAACTTCTTTCTCTTGAGATTATCTTCCTTAACCACTTTCTCATCTCCCTCCTCTTTTTCAACCTCCCCATCCATTTAGACTATGACCTTGGGCTTTTCAACCTCTCCTAAATTTCTTCTACTCCTAAGAGTGATTGCTTTGAGTTCCACACTAGGATTAGTTTCGATGTTGCTTGGCAAGGAACCCGGTTGCCTATCACTTAAGAGCTTGGCAATTTGGCCTACTTGAGTTTCGAGGTTTTGCATAAAGGCTTGTATACTCCTGTTAATTACATATTGGTCTTCAAATCTAAAATTTATTGATAACACAAATTTCCCCATCATCTCCTCAAGGTTGGTCCTTTTGAGTGGAGGGGCTTGTTATTGCATGGGTGGTTAAGGTCTTTGTTAGAATCCCGATGGAGGACCCCTTTAATCATTGTTGTCCCTCTAAGAAAATTTTGGGTGGTTCCTCTAACCAAGATTATAGGTGTTTGAGTAAGGGTTATTGTTTTGATTGTTCTTTTGTATACCCCCTACAAAATTAACTTACTCTTGACATCCATTTGACCCAACCATGTTGGATTCTTGCATGTGGTGGCCACCACCACAATTTTCATAATACAATGCTTGTTGCCTAGAGGTACCCAAGGTAAATGCATCAAATTTCTTATTCAATGCTTCTACTTGAGCTGACAGTGAGGTCACCGTATCTATGGCATAAGCACTCAGTGCTCTCAACCTTAGAAGCTCTCTTGGGGATTGTAAACATTGGTAGTAGGCCAAAGACATTTGCTCAATTAGGTCCCATATCTCTTTTGGCATTTTGTCCCACAAAGTTCCACCTTCGGCTGAAATCAAGTTTTGTCTATTGTTGTATGTCAAGCCATCGGTAAAGGTTTATACTTGTTTCCATAAAGAGAAGCTGTGATGAGGGCATTTCAAATGTAAGTCCTTGAATCTCTTCTAACCCTCATATAAAGACTCCCCTTCTGATTTGATGAATGAGTAGATCTCATGCCTCAACTTAGAGGTCTTGACAAGAAGGAAATATTTTTCTAGGAAAGATTTCGCCAATTGGTCCGAAGTAGTAAAATGGCCCAATGGAAAAGATTTAAGCCATTTCTTTGGGTTGTCCCAAAGTGAGAAAGGGAACAACTGCAACTTGATAGCACTTTTTATCACCCCATTCATTTTAAAAGTGTCACATATCTCCACAAACTCATCTAGATGGGTGTGGGGGTTTTCATGGCCCAAACCCCTATATTGGTATGAATTTTGTATCATTTGGATTATGCCTGGTTTGATCTCGAAATTGTTCACATCCACCAGAGGCATTCAGATTGGACCTCCAACATCATTCAAGTTTGCCTTAGCGAACTTTTGCATTGTCCTTCTCATTTGAGCTCCATTACCATTTCCATTGCCTTGGTCATTCCCATTGCCAGCTCCTATGGCATCTTTATTCCTATTAACCCTATCATTACCATTGACACCATCATTATCATTGTTTCCCTCCATATTGGCATTAGGTACCTTTAATCTTCTACCTCAATATCCTCTTCCTCTCCCTTGAATGTGCCTTCGGGAACTTCCGGAAGTGGATTGTCTGCAGCAAAAGCTAACTCCCTCTCCCTTTCTTCTCTTTGCCTCTTTAAAATTCATTAAAGTTCCATATTGTAAGGAAGTATTTCAGAGGAGTTAGCTCTGGTCATAAATGAAGGAATGTTATGGAGTCACGCAGCAGAAGTAAAAATCTCAAATTAGAAAGATTCGGTTTTTTGTTTTTAAAAATTTTGAAAACTTATGTCTTTATTAAAACTCTTTTAACAAAAGTGGGTTAGGCAATTTTCATACTCTTTGAAACATTGCCCTAACCTAGGGTACTTAAAAATTTTGTAAAAAATTTTTTAACAAAAGATTTAGAAATTTCCAAACTATTTGAAAATTAGTTCTATGTTCATAAAGAGTTTAGTCATTTATCAAACTCTTTGATAAAAGTCTAAACTTAGGTTTGGACTTATAACTTTAATTAAGGATATAATTACCAATTTGTGTGCAAAACACAAATTGAGCAAAGAAGGTTAGAAGCATCAAATACCTCTCACCTCCTTCCTTAAGCTCCCCAAGTGTGAAGCCTCTACTTTAAAACACACCTACCTGTTCCCAAAAGTTTAATCTCCTATTCTCTTAAAAAATCTTGAACCTTATCTCTTTAGTTGCCTAAAGTTTTTGTTCTTGCTCCTCTACTTGAGAACTTGAGACTAATGGATTGGTTTTGGACTTACAAGCTCCTCCACACTTCTTTCTCAAAGGGAAATAGAAGAAGAGTTTGTGCTTAAATAACTCTTTTTCAAAACAAACCTTCTTTTTATTCAATGTGAGTTTATAAGCTTTCTCTCTCTAACTCTTAGAGAAGAAACCCATGGAAGAAGATTATGAATAATATCACATCTTCCTTGTGTTTTTTGTGTCTTAGGCAAAAAGATGACAACAACCTAACTTATACCAATACCTAGCTTTTCCTTAAATTAAGGAAAGGTATGGCTAATTATTCTAGTTGATCTTTTGACTATTTGAGTAGTCAACGAGTCAATAAGATTAAATTTATAGTTAGTAGGAATCACCTTTAAACCTTAATTTACCACATCTAATGTGGATTAAGCTAACATCTCATGTCAAACTTAATTATTTTATTTGTTTGTCTAAAATCATTTCAATTAATCATGTTAATTTGTATATCATACAAGTTATGACGTAATTGAAATTATCCCTCTGTGAATTAAACTTTAAGACATGCTAGGGTTATTGTAAATTTAATTACATGTTTAATTCAATCATCATTAACAATTAATTAAACTCTTTAATTAATCATTAATAAAATTCAAGCTATGGGAATTGCTATATGGTGTGTGACTTACTAGGTTCATGGTCTAATTAGCAATGGGATAAAGAAAGCTCTTTTCTTTCTCTAAGTGTGTAAACCCTTTATCACACTTAGTCCCATAAGTCGTGAGTGACACCTAGCATTGCATATCATGACTACCTAATTTGAAATGAATGTCGATGATCATATCCTTTACATTGTATAGACCTCTGAATCATAATTACTGTGCACTCTAATCCCTTTATTACGGATTTTCGATCTTAGCTAGGGTTATGGAATAGTCAAACCCTATATGCCAAATCATATGACTTCTATTTGGTTTGAGTTCACAATAAACCTGATTCTTAGTAGAAACTCTTTCTAATGAACCTTATCCACTCTGGCCAGAGATTTGCATATCAAGAACAACCAAAAGTTATAAGATTCCTTCCTTGTTATACTTGAGTTAATGAACCCTTACTTAGAGATCACTTATCCCATCATATCACCAATTATGGCCACCACA